>VYZP01007574.1:0-12667 GCA_013400635.1 Hypocryptadius cinnamomeus | reverse complement strand
GGAGAAATGTAAAATACTAATGGGACAGATATAATAGCTTATGATACAAACATAATACAAATGAAACTCCAGGTTGTCCAGGTTCACCCTGCTGCTATGCAGCTTGTATTGTACAAATGATGTGCAACCTGTGCTTTGCAGTTGGATATTTATTCATTTTTTAAATTTTATTACAGTGTATTTCTAAAGTTTTTTCTGTTCCTATGCAGAATGTAAACCACAGTTTACTTGCTGTCTTGATTTTTATTTTTTCCCATTTTTTAAATTTTAGATGTGTGAAGTCTCAGGAAGCTAAAAATGTGTTCATTCATTTTTCATGTTCAGGGCCTGAAAGAAGACCTTGTATATGTTTGGAGATGGAATTGTTTCTGTATTTTGCCAAAACATTCTTAATTTTGATGGACTGCTGTTTCACCTGTTGCCCCTGAGTAGGGTAAGGGCTGTAAAATGCAGCATGGGCAACTGAATGAAACAAAGCTCTGTTCCTATTATTTGCACTAATCAATTGATCCTGGATTTTCCCATGCAGTACTTCTGTTTTCTCATTTATTAAATCAGGGGCACTGTTTACTGCAAAACACAGTAGGTGAGCTGTTTCAAGCCTGCTGATTCTTATCAGATCCATGCTTTTTCATTGTTCCAAATAGGTTTTGATTTATGTGGCCAAGCAAGAAGTAAAGACCAGGAGACAAGATGAAGAGAACATTGCATGAATATCTGCTGTTGTTAGTGACATGCAGACACGTTATCAAAACATACCATATGTCCCTTTTTATAACTTAACATTTGTCTCCGATGCCTCTTTCTTTTTCTTCCTTTTTTTTTAATATTGCTATGGTGGCCTTTTCCTTACATGCTTTCTGCCATCTTGTCCTTCTTCTCTGGGGTTGTGGAAGGTTGGTTGGGGGGGTTGCATAATTTTGTTTGTTTTAATGAGTAGCACTATCCAGGTGATGAATTTTCAGCTACCCCAAGGCACTGATTTGCACAGGTCAGTCACACCGTGCTCTATATCTATCTTTGTAATTCTTCAGCTATTCTGGCTGTTAAATTGCTTATGAATGTGGGTTGGTGTTTGCAGGTGGCAGTATAAGTAGGTAGAAAGTATAATATCCAGAACAGTGGGAGTGTTCTGGAGGTACTGGGAGTAGCTGTAGGGGACTCTGCAGTCTTGCAGATTCAGGACTATAGTATTCAAGGTATATTGGGGAAAAATATTTTTCAAATAATTTTTTTTATTACTTAGAAAGATCTCCTGAATAAAAAAAATTGTGTAATATATTGCCAGACAGTAGCAGAAGACCCTGAAATCTGAAGTTTATATTCAGAAATGAGACTTGAAGGACACATTTGTTACTGTCAGGCAGAAAACCATAATAGAGCTATTCTGCCTTTAAAGAAATATTATAAAAATATTGATATCTAAGTGCATTTTAATCAGATCTGTAGCAAAGATTATATTCCACAGAACTGAACCATTAAATAACTACAGGGCATCAAAAGTAGATACAGCTTTTGCTGTATCTATGCACACTAAGCGTGTGACTTAGATATTCTCTCTTTGGTTTGGCAGTTGAATAGAAGTAAATACATAATTCTGACTCTGTTGAAAACCGAGGTTCAATAAATCATCACAGAGATGCTCTTATTCATCCAGGAAAAAATGGTTGCATACATTTTCACAAGGGCTTTCATACTCTCAGCTGCATGAAAATACGAATAAGAAACTGCAGTTGTTCCAAGGAAGTGAGGCAACTGGAAAGTGTTGGTTTAAGGCTCTGTTAGAAAACTGAAATTATCTCAAATTGCAATGCTTTCAAAATAAGCTGTATTAGAAAAAAACAGCAGAATTCAGTGCACAATAACAAACACATGGAACTTCTTTGTAAGTGTAGCTAGACATTTTTAGAATTACATTCCTCTCTTGTGAGTGTTTTCTCCTTTACAAGCCCCTTACTATCCTGGAGGCATTTTGGGTGTAAACTTAAATACTAGCTGCCTGTGAATAGTTAATAGACTTCCACTCTATATTGTAAATGCAAATACATTCTGTATATTACTAGTGGAAGGCTAGTACCTGTTATTATTTTTATCTTCTGTTTCTGTGGTACTTTCTTATGTTTGAGCACATTTGTGAGTTTGCTGCATGTCAAGCTGGACTACCCCAGAAGGATGCTTTGCTCTGGTCTCTGACAGAGACTGACATCCTCCAGCTCACTGTAGTTCAGGGATAGTTCATCCTTTCTGTATGTACTAGCTTTCACATAGAAAGAATGTTCAGTTAGCTATGAGATCCTCTGGTTTGAGGTGGCTAGGAACTAGTTTTTTTCCCCAAGGAGACAAAGTAGAAGACTTATTAAGTAGGAAATACTAAAAATAGTGTTTGAAAACTACAGTGCCTTCCCTCGCTTTTGGCAAACAAAACTTTTAATTCTTTTTTTCTTTTAGAATAGTTTTTTTCAAGAGATAAAGGACCCCAGAAGACTTACAAAGCAAAAATGTAAATTAATAATGTATATAATGTCTAACATAATATACTGCTACGAAGCAGTTGCATGTGTGAGAGAAATTCTGCACTCGTAGATCAAAAGAACGATTCAGGAAATTGACAGCTAGATATGTCATCTATCATCCCAAATGAACTATTTGAAAGAAAAGTTCCTTCACTTTGATGGATGTTCATCTATTTGAGATCATTGTGGATGTTCATCTTGGAGAAACTCCTTTATAACCAATACAAACGTCTGTGATATGTGAAGAAAATGAAATGTGATCTTTTGGTATCCATGTTGAATATATCCTAACAATTTCTACTTCTAATCGGAGTGGGGCTGTTCTACAATATTCACAAAACTTAGACCCATGCTCAATGCTGAGTGTTGACATAAAAGCAGGCAGCTATTTTGCACATTAAAGATAATTGAATACAGTGCAAATTGGAACAAAAAGGAAATAACTATAATGACAAACATGCTTAGTTTAGAAACTTCTACATACTTTAGTATGTAGAAGTTTAAAGATCTTGTACATTATATGGTTTGCAGTCCTTTAAAAGGAATTGTCCTATAAAATTATCTCTGTAGATGTGCATTAAATAGATATAAAAACTAAAGTATGTCTCTTCCACTTACTATTGAATAATATTGACAATGCAGTAGAGAAAAGCTAGTTATCTCTACTCTAAAACATGCCAAATATATGTCTGTACATATCCAGTGACCTTCACTTATAGAAATATGCAGTTTTATTACTGTTTCTTGTATTGACTTCTCATTTATTTTTGCATGGGAGTTACTGTGGAAGATTTTAAATCAGGATATAAAGAAAAGAAATACAATTATTTTTCTTTTTATATATCAGTGTATACATATCAATTACATATTTTTCTGTGAATTCTGTTGTGGAAAGGTATAATAGATACTCAATTACTTTATAGTGTCTCTAATTTGGAATAAGGTGTTCTTTAAGGTCCCGTCCAACCCAAGCCAGTCTATGATTCTATGAAACCTGTAGGGCTAGGAGGATAACTCAAAAGTCTATAATACACTTCAAAATTATGTGAACTTTTGTAATTAAAAATGGTGCTACTAAAAGAAGAAGAGTGAAGGAAAAGGTTATAGGTTTAGCACCTTTTCCTTGGCCAGAATTAATATATGAGGCATTAATGTGGCAGCTGCCTGTGTGTGTGTATGTGCAATGTTCAGACATGGTTTCCAGGAGCAGTCAGAACTGACTTTGGAAAGGTGATATTTCTGGCTCTTCATTGATGCACCTTGTCCAGAAAAGCTGTGGCAGCTTCATCCACTTGCTATGTACAAAACTGCTCAGTTTTTACAGTAAGTGCTACAAATTCTTGCACAACCTGTGACCTCCTAGACATGACAAAAGTCACTTCCATCTCAAAAGAATAAGACACGTCCCAAAACTGGGTGCGCTGAGAAGTGAGGATGACCCCTGCATAAGCTGTGCCTTATTTTTAGCCTCTTGGCAGACCATCTGGTTAGTTATCTTGGTGGAGGTTGCTAAAGAGAACCAATCCCAGTCCAGGGGGATCTCTCAGACTGGCCTCACTCAACATAGATATCACTTAGATATCACTAAGTGCAGACAGGTGCAGACAGCACACCAAAGACAGGCTGGCAAGTCTTTGCTGTAGGTAGTTTTTGAATGTTTGCAGTTTGGGTCCATGAAATCTTCAGTAGCAAAAAAAGTTTTTCTGGATAAACTCCATGATTTCAGTATTTGAAGTTCATCAAAATGGGCATATCAAGACATTGACCATCATTAGAGGAAAACCATCGTGGCCCTCATGAACTGGGGTTTTTTGGTCCTTGGATATTATGAACTTGCACTCTGCCAGAAACTGCTTAGTTTGTTTGCTTACATTGAAAATGCCGTGCAGTCCTTCTGTTAGATCAGTATGAGTGCCCATAATTTTTTTTTTTTTTTGTTAATGTGGAAATTGATTATCACTAGAAACCCTTAGTGTAGAAAAGATTTATCTGTGACTCTCTGAGTAACAGGGAAAAATTGCATTGATGTGACCCATATTGTGTTGGCAGGCTGGCTGGCAAGTCCTGTTCCTAGCACTCTGGCATCTCATGTGAAAAACTGCTGACTACAGAGTAGGGGTTTTGCAGTCATGCCAAAAAGTGATGTGAGAAGAAAGAGGCAGTAAGACTATTTATGAAATGGCAAATAATTGAGCTAAATGTCAAAGTTTAAAAATCATTTGAAAGATGGGATTCAGTTGACCTAATATTGCAATTTTATTAGCAGTGAAGATGAGGGTATTATAACAGTAGTGCACCCTTTCAGAAAAGCTGTTTGGTATTCAAAATGAAAAATATATAAAGCATAACTGAAGGAAATTTCAAGGACATGAAGAAGAAGTGGGGTCTTATTTATTCCACTGCAAACTTTGGAAGAGATCTCAAAGAAATAAATTTGGTTTGCTTCTCTTCAAGTATTATGCAAGTATTGCTGCAAGCAAAGCAGTCATCAATGGAGTCTAGTTTCTTCTGCAAGCACATACCTTATTTTAAACAATTATTTCAAGGATCTGAAAAGCAAAGCTTGGGTTTTAGTGAAGCTTGTAAAGTCTCACCATGAAGATGTTTCTAAATTATTTCAAAGAGAACAAAATAGAAAATTTCATGTTCCTTGAAAAAATATTGGCATTTGAAATCCCATATTGAAAAGATTTGAGGACAGTTTAGAAAGCTTTAAGTAAATTGGGAAGGAGTTCATAATCTTTATCCAAATAATTTCACTGTGGAATACTTGATGTCATTTTTATTATGTAAGGTGTTGGTCTAGTAAATAGGCCCCACTCAGATGAGTAATAGCATGTTGATTTTTATATGAGAGGTTATTTTTAATAATAAAACATCCTGTCTGCAAAGTCTTCCTGTAAGACTCACACATCATCAGCAAGTATATAAGTCTCTACATTTTTTTTTCATGTAAATAGTCAATGTTGGCCCTAAAATTTTATAGAATAAAACTGCCTAAATAGATGCAGTATGCCCTCTTGTGCTTTGGCCAGAACTCAGATTTAAAGGACTGTGTTGATTTGGCATGGCCTGGGTTTTTGGTAATAGGGGGGGCGTCCCACAGGGGTCCTCTATGAGAAGCTGCTAGTAGCTTCCACCATGTCCAACAGAGCCAATCTGTGATGGCTCTGAAGATGGACATGCTGATGGCCCAACTAGAGATGTTGGTAGCCCCTCTGAGGTAACATATTTAAGAAAATCAAAACAGCACAAGTGCAGTTTTTTCCAGGAGTGGCAAGGCACCTCTGCCAAGGTCATCCCTGGTGCAGTGATGCGCCACGGCTGCCTCCATCTTGGTGTGGCCTGCAGCAAGCCTTGCCTGCCTAGCAGCCCCTAGCCAGCCACGCTGCAGGCAGAAGGGCAGGGCCAGCAACAGCTTCTCCTTCCTGGTGCCCTGCAGGAGGAGAGGTGTTAAATAGCACCAGTGCCTCTGCCCACGTGGTGGCCACAGGGCTGCGTGGCCAACGGCGAAAATACGGCAAGTGACTCACCAGTGTGGAACCTAGATGAAATCAACCTCTCGGTGCTACAGAATCCTGCAGGAATCTTTGAATTAATGGAACTTGTTTACAATGGTACCTACGAGCAGCAATTTTGCTTCTAGTCAGAGAACAGGAGGAAGTGATGGCATGTGAAGGCCGCTCCAAGGTCAGTGGAAAAGAAAGAGGAGGAGGAGATGCTCCAAACATCAGAGCTGAGACTCCTCTGCAAGCCACAGTGAGGACTATGGTGAACAAGCTGGGCCCCTGAAATGTTTGAAGTCCACAGGGAATGCAGAGATTCACTTGCAGCCCGTGGAAAAAGTACTCACCCTGGAGCGGGTGGATGCCGGAGAAAGCTGTGATCCAGTGGGAGACTGAATGGAGAGAGAGGGCCTCTGCTTCCAGAGATAGAGGCAGAGGGCCCTTGATCCCAGACTAGAGCAGCCTATCCTTAGAAGACTGCACCCTGTGGATGAGTGACCCACATCATAGCAGTTTTGGGAAGACTGTTTGCCCGTGGGAGAGACCTAACTGCACAGCAGAGAAAAGACTCTGTGAGCAAACAGATCTCGAATGACAAACTGACCCAAATCCTCACATCCTGTCCCTTCGCTGCCATTGGGAAGGAGGGAGGGGCTGGGGAGAAAAAAAGGTGTTTTAAAGGATACTTTTACTTTTCATTATCCTCCTCTGACTCTCTTAATAATAAATTTACTTTATACCTTTAAATGTGAACATGTTTTGCCCTTAGAGTGTTTTTCTCCCAGTCCTTATCTCAAGTCATGAGCCCTTTGTTAATTTTTCTCCCTTTCCTCTTCCCAGCTATAGCAGGAGAGGGTAAGTGAATTACTTTCCTGGGTGCCTGGCATTTGGCCAGTGTCAAACCATGACAGGGACCCAGCCAGGGTCTTGCCCTCTTGTTCTGCTTTCCCCCTTTGGCCTTTGAGAGAAGTGTGGTGGTGTTTTAAACTTGAACTTAAGACATGCAAATCACTGTCACCTTAGGGTAACACTAGGAGAAGTAATTGGAGATGATGGCTGTGTGATAGATGAAGGGATGCAATGTCCATCAGTTAGAAAAGGGGGAATGAAGCAGTCCCATTCACTGCTCCCAGGTTTGGCTGGTGTCTGAGCAGTGCAGCTCTGGTAAGTGATTTTAAAAGTTTGTTACAGAATCTGATCCTACTGGCTAAGGTAATCCTATAGAAATTGAAAAACCTCATAAAATCTTGTCTTTTGTTTTGGGAAAGAGAAAAGAAGAGTTCTAGTATGTAATAATGGACTTCAATCTTTTAAAGATTAAACAGGAGACAATTGGAAATTTTCCTGTTTTCCAGTTTCCTAGAAATAGGAAATGCTTTAAACATCTGAAAATGTGACACTTGGAATCAATTTTTTGATGACAACTTACCTAAAATCTCAAACTTCCCCTTGTTCTGTAGAAATGAGTGCAACACACTGAGAAATTGTGTATCATTTGCTCAGGTTCAATCTTAAGCAAGAATCAAATTCTGAAATAAGAATTACTACGCATAGGCCTTTATTCTCCTCAGTTAGTAGGGCTTAAAGCTGTCTGGTTTTGTGGCATCCCATGGGAATTCACTGTGTCAGGTAGTCAAGAAATCAAGTGAACATAAGTTTTATCATTTATTGAACCATATGCTTATTTTATTCCATGGGAAGAAATTTATGTTTGAAGAACTGTAATTTCTTTCAGTCCAAACAGACAGGTCACTCAATACAGGTATTAAATGGCATTTATTATTTAACAAAACAATTATTTCTATTGATCTTTTAAATTTGTTTAGCTCCACATTACTTCCTCCCGTAGTCAGTTGCTCTATAAAACTAACAAATCCTCATTGGAGAGCTGTTAACCAGAGACTGTTTGAACTATTTGAACTATTTTATTTCAACTATGAATTGAACTATTTTTCATGGTTCATGTTAAATTGTAAATAGTGACCTGCTTAGCTTGGTTTGTCCTGTTCATAATTTCTGATCATCATTTATATTATTTAGTAATTCAATGCAGTATAAGTGACATGAGAAAGGTTTCAAAACTGGTGTCTGAAATTTTAACTTCCCTTTACAGAAAAGTTATTTTGCTTTGTTTCCTGGCACCACCCCCCTGAAGAGTTTCAATATGTCTTGCAGACAGTTTGATGCTTTCAGGATAGTTTCAGTGCATGTTCTTCCTTTTTTGTCCTTTTGAATCTTAAAAGTTTCAGGAAATATAGAAAATGATGCTTAAAACAAGCAACAATTCAGTGGAAAGAAGTTCACTGCTTATAAAGTGATATTTGAGTGCCTTCCCCATACAGCAGTCCATTTTGTGTGTAAGGAGAGAAAGGCATGAAAAGGAACATGTTTTGCCATCTTGCAGCTGGGGAGGTCCCAGCAGAGAGAGGGGCTGTGGACAGCTGAAATAAGCTAAAGCAGTTCATGAACATGTCAACTCACAGCCTCAGTCTTTCCCAGAATCCACAAGAGTCACAGGAACATGCGTTCTGAAAATGCTTTTTTTTCCCTTCTTCGGCATTAGATAGAATATCTTGATTATGTATACAGAAGTAATCATTTACAAGGGAGTGCTGTAACAAGAATGTATATTAAGATATTTCCTGCATAAAATTTGCTGAAAATGCAGTGTATAAAGTAGTTAACAGTTGGCAGTATATGACCTCTTGGTTTTTCCTTGTTATCCTGAATTTTCACATGTGACTTATTTGATATTTTATCTCAATTATATTAATGTTTTAAAATTATTATTATTTTATATGTTTATTTTTCAGGTCTGGCAAAATGTCTCAGCAGAGAAAGAGAATTTTCATGTGGCCTTGAAAAAGGAAGAAAATCAAAGCACCCAGGAGTGTGATTCTCAAGATGTAAGATTAGCTCACCTGAAAAATAAGGCCTAATCTAGGCTGTATGAAAATATGAATGCTTTAGGCGACTGTCAGTGAGACTTTTTCCTGTTCAAGATGGTAGACATATTTTATAAGCTCACTATGTTCTGTATTAAAGTGCTGAGGAGCAAATGCTCTTTGCTATCAACCTGTGCCTATATATTATCAAGGTTTCTTTTATAAACTGCCTAATAGAACTGGTAGAGCTTTTGCAGGAAGAGCAGTGGTGGAAAGTGGTGTCATTTGGTTCTTAACCATTTAAAAAATTCGTTTGATCCTGGTTGAAGTGTTGCCTGCATTCTAGTGAGATGCAAACTCCTTGTTTACATATCATTATATTTATTACTAATTTATTTATTTCTAATAATCAGGCACAGCCTTCTCAGATGCTCTGTTTAACAAAGCAAAGCCTTTGGGGAGGTGTAAGACATGACAGCATAATATTTGAAAGGATGTGCTGTCATTCACTGCCAGTCTAGGAAAGCTGTAAGCTGTGTTTTTCTTAGCTCTGGCAGAAAGCTAAATCTGGTGCTTTTACTGACACAATACACTCAGTCAAACAGCGTGGTATGAGCTCTTAACAGAAATCTCAAATGCATGTATTGTGGCTGTAATTATAAAGATACAAATAGAACAGGAAAAAAAAAACAGAAAAAAATGAGTGAGACAAATTTTGTTGTGAGACTCTGCTCTGACTGTTGAGGATTTTCTGTTAAATAGTTCAAAAAGTATTTGAAGTGCTACTCTGACTAATTTGGAGGTGATATATATATATATATATTGAATATTCAATATATATTGAATATATTGTTATATCTTGAGATAAAACAAAATCCTGTGCAGGTAGCTGAGTAGCTTGCTGTTAGTGATCATGACACTGTGAAGAAAATTCTGGAAAAAAAATCTTAGATAATTCAGTATACAATAATTTTTTAAATAATTATATAATATCCATTTATTACAAAGGTGTTAAGAGTTTGTTCAGTTGTAACTTACCTCCCTTCTGCCACATCCTCTACAGAACAAGGAGAAATTGCATATCCATAAGAGTGCATACTTTGCGTTGCACATTTCTTAATATCTAAAGGTAAAGGAAACTTCAGTTTTAAATAAAATTTGAAGGAGGGGAAGAAAAACATGTAAAATTATGAAGTTGGAGTGAGCTCCATTTAGATTATGACTAGAGGCTAGTTATTCGTTGGAAAAATTGTGTAAGGCTTGATGAAATGTAGAGTAATTTCAATAGAGACTGAAATAATTTAGGCTAAGTACTTGTTTCAGAAAGTTTAAACAGCTCTTTTTTATAGAAGTGAATACATTGAAAGAGAAAGAAAAAGAAAATAACTGTTAATGTATTTCAAAAATCAAAAGTGTATTTAATTTCTGTATCAAGTAATGCGATGAAAGACACCTAAAAGATTCACTTTTCTATAAAATCAAGGTTTTAGTTATTTAGATTAGCTGGAGGTTGTTTTTTGTACTTCTAGCAACTAGTATTTTGAACTGTTTAGTCAGTCAGCAGACGGACACACTGTCCATCTTAACATAGGCTGAAATGGACACTAAAATATGTGATGACATTGGTCTAGCAACCTATTCTTCATCATCATCATCACCATCATCATCATCATCATCATCACCATCATCTCACATTAACATAGAGAGAAAGAAAGACACAAGGAAGAATTCAAGTTATTACCTTTGAGAACTGAAATAAAAATTTCTCTTTCCAAAATTAGCCTTCATATTTTGGAATTAGAGATACCACCTTCAGTTCTGAAAGAACTGGAAGGAATTTATTTTCCCAAGGGATCATATTACTTCAGTAATACAAAGCTCCAATTTTTACCTGTGAACACTATCACTTGGAGAAAGTTCAACACTTAGGAAGAGTTTTAATTGTGTTTTTTCATTACTTGGCTGTGCGTAATTTTTTCTGAATTTTTTACAGCTGCTTAACTTGCAATGAAGGAAGATTAAGGCTGGATGGTGAAGGTTGTGATGCAGCATTTTTAATAAAAATTAGTGAAGATGTACTTCAAACGCTGTTGCTTAGAAACCTAATATTTCACCAATCCTTTCTCAGAGCTTTGCAAAGACCCTTTTATTGTGTCTCTGATAAATAAAGTGTGATTTCTATTTTGAAAGAATTAAGGAAGTGAAGACTAACTAGAGAAGAACATGCAATCTTACAGATACTGAGGCAAAAAATAAAGCAAAATGGTTAGTTGCTGGTTCCAGCTGCTGTTTTTAAGTCTGTATGGCTAAGCATCTCTATCTTAAATTTATGATCTTTCTGCAATTTTGTATTTATTGAGTTTATGCCTGTTCACAATAATTAGTGTAGTTTACATTAGAACAAATACAAATGGAAATTTATTGACAAATGGGATACAGAGTAGCATATTTGGAAATTAGACACTGCTGATATTTATCTGTAATGAAATTTGACATAGAACCAGTAATAGCCAGAAGTGGGTAGAATAAATATCCTGTGATACAGAATCTGAAATTCATCAAAATAAAAAAAAAAAATTAACTTCAATATTGTTGTAAAAATTTCTATTCTTTAGATTATTTGTACTTTATTAGAGGCATCTTGTCAATGCTACTTTTTCTTAGCCTTATCCAGAGATGTTTTCCTATGTCTGACTCCTGAAAGTCTCTGTGCAGAACCAGAGTTCGGCACAGTTTTTTCCCCTGTATCCCTTCTTTCTCTCTTCCCAAAAGCTTTTGGAATTTTGGCTTTTATACCGTAATTTACTTCATTCCCTTTTCATGTCAAATAATTCTTATGCATATAAGATATAATTTTAAACCACCTATTTGGTATTGCTAAAACATCAAAGAATTTGTAAAATTATTCTTTGTTCTCTGTTGTCATACTAGATTTTTTGCTTTGTCCTTATAGAATCTCTGATAAATAGAAGTAATAGTGCTTTTATTTACTGCCTCAATTTCCTGCAGTAAACAAACGCTGTATGTTCATTAATCATTCAATGACAAAGGTCATTCAGTATTGAAGCCAAAATTGCACACATTTCTAAGCAACTATAGCATTTTGTTTTATTTTCTTCAATCAGTTTCAGTTTCAGAGCTTTGATCACATTGCACTCTACAATTGTTTTCCAAAGGGTATAATAAGAAAGAAAAAAAAACATTTTAATAACAAAATTTCAAACTAATAAAATCCTTAAAGTAAATTTGATTCTGTAAATGAGGACTAGGAAGGTCATAAGAAGTTACATTATCTGCGTTTAACCATCCCCTTAGCACACTGTGATCTAAAACAGGAAAAGGATATGAAACACTGCAGAAGTGTCTTCTGAAAAGGTAAATGCACATTTCACATACTTCTTGTTCTGTATCTTTCTTCAGAACAGTGATTAAAGCAGCTTCCAGTACAGATCCGTAACAAATTTATGAGCAAATCTGATAAAACATGTCTTTGTGTGACATGAACTGTGAACCTAGCCTTGTTAATGACAACTAAGATAACTAGTTTGTCAGTTGACCTAACCACACCATCCTTTTCTCCTGTATCTGGTTTATTTTCTTCAGAATTAACTCAGTACTTTCTCCCCCATCACGCTCTACAAACAACTTCCATATCTGCTTTTTGTGCCCTATGAAGCCAAAAGGAGTAGCAATGCAAAGGAACACTGAAACTCCAATGTCTGGGCAACTAAATCTGTAGGATGCTCTTTAGGAGCAGCAGAAT
>VYZP01007572.1:23623-39451 GCA_013400635.1 Hypocryptadius cinnamomeus | reverse complement strand
ACCTGCTCTCACCTGGCTTTGCTGCTTTACATCAGATCTGAAGAATCACAAGCCTAAAGCTAGTCTAGTTTTTTTAACCATATGAAACTAATTGAAAAGATGCAATTTTAATCTAAAAGTTAAGGATTACCTAAGTGAGCATCAGGAAGCCCTGAAAATAAAACCCTCTGTATAGCTTAAACAAAGATACTAGTTAAATATCTCATGTATTTTGAACCCCACTTGGCTGAAAAATCTCCATAACAACTCAATTTCACTTTCTCTCTTACTCAACCCATATTACAGTGATGCACGTGTTATAATTTTGGTCTGCACTGAGGTATTTTTTGGCATTTAAAGGAAAAAATCTTACATACAACACATTATCAAGAGTGTTGGTAGTACAGAAAACAGACATTGTCTGTGAGGACTGCCAAAGAGATGTGCAGTAAGAAGGNAAACAGACATATTGTCTGTGAGGACTGCCAAAGAGATGTGCAGCAAGAAGGGAAAAAGTAAAAAACAAGAGAAAACTTCCAAATTTGTGGGAATAGTAATTTATTTTCTTGTAAGAAGTCACAAGCATGAAAACTTTTGGAATGGAAATCAAGTGATACCTATAATATATTTACTAAAAAAAATTCAACATTTTATAGGCAGCCTGAAGAAAGCATGAAGAGAGGTTAGCTACAAATAGTATGCCTAACTCTTTTCAAAACAAACTATCGAAGGAGTCATCTTACAAGCAGATAAAAGATAAAAAAGCCCACATCTTAAAAAAGATTTAATCTCTAAACTTGCTTGAACCACTCCAAAATACACTGAAATAAACAAATATTTCCAGCCATAGCCATATTTGAATGACTATTAAACAATTTCCACAGAAGTACAGTACTATCTTTGAAAATAGATTTTATTTTTCCAGTTTTCTTTAACCACTGTTTCATGTAGGTTAGAATTAAATTTAAACATTAGTAACTCAAGAGATAAAATATCTGTTCTTCTTGGTAAAATTATTTAGACAAAATTCTGTCTCCAGATGCCTAATGTTCTCAACATTCTTCATAAAGGATAAAGAGGCACTCTACACTAATAAATACTATTTCAAGAGACTTCTTAATTAAATAATACCATAAAGACAATAAAGCACATCTTCACAAGGCTATGAAATACTGATTTGAAAATCTATTCAGTGTGATTAGTTTAAGAAGGATACTTAACCGATCAGTGTCTTCAAAGCTTACGCTGGAGGAATCTGTAATAAGTGCAGCTATTCCTAGAGGGTACAGCTACACTCAGATATAAAAGGGGAACATGAAGAGAGCCCAAGAACTGGACCCTGCTTAACTGCCAGCTCCCTTCCTGTCTTTATTTTTAACAGTTCCAACTGAATCTCAACAAGACAAAGTCCAGGAGCAACTCAAGAGAATAATTAATTCCAGAAACATCATCCAGAAGGCAGTAATGTAATAAAGACTATTGGAGCACACCAAAAGTCATTCTAGTCCACTACAGTGTCCTCTGACAGTAGCACAAAGCAGGTACTTAAGGAATAGGCACCCTATGCAATGCACTCCCTGAGTACTCTCCAAAGCCTCCCAACACATGCTTCAGATCTCCTGAGCCAGCTGTATTTCTCACATACTTAATAGTCTGCAGCAGATTCCTTCTGTCCAGCAGGAATCATGACTCTGGGTCTGGCCCCCTACTCTTTACACTGTTCTTTAACACTGGCCAAGCAGGCAACTGCTCCTTCAAGCACCTCCTTCTGCCAGATAAAAGACAACACACATTCTCTATTTCATACTATAAAAACGTCACTTTAGTGAGCTGCAGCACAGTGTTCATAATATTTGAATTAAATAAACAAACACAAAAAGCAATTTTATGTTGATGGTGAGGGAAGCTCCATTTTTATACCCCACAGGACCTCAAGGTCCAAGTACTACTAGGCAGTGTGGACACCAGGAGTCTGCTGTAGAGGAGATGAGCTCTGGCAGTATGATTGTTAGCGAGATGTATCTGCTTCGCTTGATGACCAAGAAGCCCACTCAAGAACTACTGCACCCAGTAATGCAAGCATAACTTCACACAACATTTTTTTTCCAAGTTCTTACTTATA
This sequence comes from Hypocryptadius cinnamomeus, assembly GCA_013400635.1. Classification (NCBI taxonomy): domain Eukaryota; kingdom Metazoa; phylum Chordata; class Aves; order Passeriformes; family Zosteropidae; genus Hypocryptadius; species Hypocryptadius cinnamomeus. The sequence goes on along the minus strand of VYZP01007572.1, from coordinate 37,350 downwards.
TTCTCCACTGAAGTCACATGTCATCAATTCAAAAATTCAAAACAAAGTTTGGTGCTCTACAACATCTCTAAAGTAGTAATTAAAACCATGAACCACATACCCTAAGTATTGATAATAAAGGCTAGAACTTCCAAAGAATTCCTTGATATGGTAATGTCATAGTCTGTCTATTTCCCAGGGTAACAGGAGACTAACAGACAGATGAAGGGACAATATCTCAATAGCATAAAGGCTATCTGCAAAAAGAATAATCCAATCACATACTGTGAGTTAACTAATCAGTTGGACTAGATGATCACTCTAGCTCCCTTCCAACTGAAATATTATATATTTTATATTCCTTTTCAGACCATTTGGACAAAAGACTTTTTTCTTTAAATGCCGCCACATGTTTTTCCTAAAGTAGCACACACATGGATGCATATGCTTTCCATATTTAGGTATGTAACAGCATTTACCTCATTCCCATGTCATTTTTGGCTGCTAGCCTAAAGGTGTACCCCATTGCTGGTGATAGCTTAGTGATCCTGTACTGCTTCTGTTGACCGTAATAACACTGGCAAAACTCTCCATTTCCTTTTCCCTAAAAAGTAATAAGTTAATCATATTATTGACCTTATTACATATGCATCCATCAATTAAAGTACACACAAACATGAAGTAAAACCCTTTCTTGGAATTAAATATAACTCAAGAATCTCCATATGGTGAGGCAGTAGCTATGAAATTTTGTATTAAATTAGGCAGCTTTTTTCTTTCCATTTCCCAGCTCCTTGGGGCTGAAAGAATAAAAGCCATGAAGATACTGCACCTCCACCATCACAGGATAGCAGTCCAGGTAGAGACTGCAAGATCATTGCAGGGCCATAGTTGATCCACCCACTTATTACGAAAGAAAGACTGTTACAGGAAAATGACCCTTCCGTGTCAGCTCTTGAACACGGTATTGGACTATGAGTGAAAAAGCCACTATTAAGAATGGCAGAATCATGCAATTAAGATCCTTTTATTTTATATCCCCCAAGAAAAAAAACTGAGCAGTAACTGTATTTTAATAATTGCTTCAGGAATGACATTATTGTCACACGCCTCTAACCAAAAATCTTAACTTTGACATAACTTAATGTGCACAGTCACATACAGCTACTTAAAAAAATAGAAGACTAAAAATACATTAGAATAACTTGCTTACTTCATCCCATTCTAAAAGGTAACTGTGGATTTTGGAACCATTATCACAAGATGCCTGCAACAGGAAAACACAAAAATTAGAATTCTAACTGGATACAAGACCACTTAAAAAATGCATGTATGGGCCAAACCACAAGAAGAACAGTGGAAGACAAATAATGCTCCCCTTATATAATTGTTTCACTTGCCAAGACAGTCCTAGTTTAGCTGCCATACAACGAATGCTTGTTCCATGTTTATGGGGTTTTTTCCTAATTTATTCCTTGAAATGCATTGGGTACTGAACTCAGTAATGTCACCTTGAAAGACTCCTTGCTTTTCTGTGAATTCTTCTCTTTTTACTCAAGTTCACATTTAACCCAGTAAATCTATTTCCAATCAGGGAACTGTGACTCAAATGAGTAGGTTTGACAAAAATTTTCAGTTTCAATAAACTGGTATTTTATTGATAAATCCACAACAATTCTGAAGAGTTTAAAATATTTACTTTAAAGGCTGTAAAGCAATCCTTACCTTCCACTGAAGAGTAAGAGAATTTTTGGTCCGATTAGTTATCCTGGGCAGATTTGGAGTATCAGGTTCACAACTCGCTGTGGTAAAACTCTCTGTTTCTGAAGGGCTCCCCTTTACACAGTTGCATTCTACTTGGACTCTAAAGTGGAAGAGAGTCAATAACATTTTGCTTCAAAATCTGTATAGTTTCCAAAGAAAACCAAGCATTTGGAATTAAGTTGCTGCCTTGCTGCTTCATTATTAAAATATCACTGTTATAAATAAATAACTGGGGGAAACATCTTGGTCAATAGAAGCAATAAGAAAGAAAAGAGTCCTTTACTTCGGATATACATCATTACCATCAGTCGGCTTTAGTCTCACAATTATATTTGAAATATGTCTGTTATTAGCTGTACTTTGGCTGGAAAATAATGGTAGCATTTTGCAGGCTCATTATCTGTTGTAGAGATATAAACTTATATTATGAATAATTCTTCTGCAAGTGCTTTCGTCAGATGAGCACAACAAAGCTGTTGATGTATTTTCAGAGTATCCTCTGCACTCAAATGAGTGTCCTGCTGAGTGTGTTCACCTTGTCCTTTCCTTTAGTAAGGCTATGAATTAGCTCTCCACATACTTCAAAAGAGTGAATTTTGCTTCTGTCTCAAAGAGAAATGGCTTGTTTTTCAAAAGGCTTGTCTCCAAAAGGAAATATATGATAATCATCTGGTCTCCCTCTGCCCCCTAAGCTGTGCAGCTATGCCTTGCCTCTTCTTTGAGTCAATGGCACATTACTTGCTTCTTATTCATCTGTTCCTTTGAAAAAAAAATCCAAAACCAAAACTCTCCAAAAAACCCTTTCCTCTGATTACCAATATAAGACCTGAGTTGACAGCTTAAGAAGACACAAAAATCCTGATAAATTTTTGATGCATGAACAGCAAATCACAGGAAATTTGGCCTTATAGATTTCACAAACAGAGAGAAGACATTCAAACAGTGACTAAAGTTGAACACAGAGTTGTTTGTGCTTGCAAATATGTAATATGTCAGTTATCTTGGTGGTTGAGTTTTTCCAGTCTTTGTTGATTTTCTGCAGTGTTCATGCTGGCAGAATTCTGTTTAGGAAGAGCTTGGATGGCCAAGCCACTGGTTCCCATGTGCTGCCTACAACAACCAGAATTAAGCAAGAAAAAATACAAATGTAGCCTGATAGAAGAGCACTTAGAAATAAAAAAATTCTAGGCACTGACCCTTATGCTCCATGAATTTTCAACTTCAACCTTGTTGGATAAAATATATCTAAAAGTACTAAAAATAGGAACAAAATCACAGGTAAACACTTTCATAGGAAAGAGCTTAGAGCCAGCTTACCATTCATCCTTCTCCTGACCTTGTGCTCCAGGCAATACAGGGGCTCAAATTAAATGAGGGCTGTGATAAGAACAGACCAATCCTCTTTTGCTTTAAGTTTGACAACCAAGACAATGCTCTGGAAAACAGCTCTGGGAGGTGTAGACCCCTTCACACCAAAGGCTGGGAACCTAGCTCTCCCACTTGAGCAAATGTCAAAAAGGCTGTTGTACAAGGCAAATCCTACCCTAAACTCAAGGTGGAAGGAGGCAAAACATTGTTAACTGGGAGCCATTCTCTGACACACTTCTGTTCCCTGTGCTTCCTAGCAGCTGCCTCTAAATTGCTTCCCTTGGTCAGTACACCGGGATCTTGGGGTTCTCCACACAGTCAAGAGGCAGGACATTCTAAGAAGATACTCTATGTCTAAGAAGGTACTCTACACTTGCCATTACCTCCTGAAAAGGCACTTCTTTTAAGGAGGCCTTAATTTCTGCCTTCACAATGTTATTTATTTGTAAACTGCTGTATTCACACTATTTGTTTTTAAATCAAGAATCACACAGTAGTTTGGGCTGGAAGAGACCTTTAAAGGTCAACTTGTCCAAACTCCCCTGCAATAAACAGAGATATCTTTAACTAGATCAGGCTGCTTAGAGCCCTGTCCAACCTCTCCGTGAATGGTTTCCAGGGATGGGGCATCCACCATCTCTTTGGGCAAGGTGTTCCAGTGTTTTACCACCCTCAGTGCAAAAAATTTCTTCCATATATCTAGTCTAAATCTACCCTCCTTTAGTTCTAAACCATTATCTCTTGTGTTATCACAACAGGTCCTACTAAAAAGTCTGTCTCCATCTTTCTTACAGGCTCCCTTTAAGTACTGAGTTTTCTCCAGGCTGAACAACTTTTGTGGCCCTCCTCTAGAGCTACTCTAACAGGTGACCATCCTTCTCATGATGGGGATCCCAGAGCTGAACACAGCACTCTGTGTGGGGTCTCATCAGAGAGGAGCAGGAGGGCAGAACCACCTCCCTCACCCTGCTGGCCAGGACACAACTAGCTTTTTGGGCTGCAAGTGCACATTGTCAGGTCATGCCCAGCTCTCCAGCCAGCAGGGTCACCACATCCTTCTTGGCAGGGCTGCTCCCATTCCTTCATCCTACAGCCTGTGTTGATACCAGGGCTGCCCAGACCCAAGGGCAGCACCTTGCACTTGGACTTGTTGAACCTCATGAAGTTCCCAGGGCCTCACTGCTCAAGCTTGTCCAGATCTCTCTGGATGGCATCCCGTTCTCCAGATGTGTCAGCTGCACCACTTGGTGGCTGACATTGCAACTGCTTGGTATTTTCGGCTGGAAGCTCACTTGATCCCACTGTCTATGTCACTGATGAAGATATTTGACAGTACCAGTCCAAGACTGGCCCCTGTGGGACACCACTTGTCACAAATCTCTATCTGGACATTGGACCATTGACCACTATTCTGTGAATGTGACTGACCAAACAATTTCTCATCCACCAAGAAGGATACTGTGGGGGACTATCTCAAAGGTCTTACAGAAGTCCAGACAGCTAACATCTGCAGTGCCCTTGTCCTCTAATACAGGTCACTTGTTCATAGGCCACTTGGTACTTCAGGCAGGACTTGTCCTTGGTGAAGCTGTGCTGGCTGTCGTGAATCACCTCCTTGTCCTTCATGTACCTTAGCATGGCATGTAGAAGGATCTGTTCCATGATCTTCCCAGGCACAGAAGTGAGGCTGACAGGTTGGTAGTTCCCAGTGCCTTCCTTCCTAACCTTTAAAAAAATTTGTGCAGTGTTTTCCTTTTTCCAGTCACACAGGACTTCACCTGGTTACCGTGACTTTTCAAATATGATGGAGAGTGGTTTGGCAATTACATTAGCTAATTCCCTCAGGACTCTGGGATGAATCTCTTGAGATGCAAACTTATGTCCAGGTTACTCAGATGGTCTCAAACCTGATCTCTCACTGTGGGAGGGACTTTCCTCCCTCAGTCCCTGTGCTGCTGCCATCCACTGGAGAGGTGTGAGAAGTTGCCAGTGAAGACTAAAAGGCTTTTGAGTACTCAGCCTCTTCCTCATCCACAGTTACCAGCTTCCCAGTTGTGTTCATTTGGGAGGATACACTTTCTCTGACCTTTGTTTCTGGCTGACAAAGCTATAAAAGCCCTTAGTCTTTGCATCCCTTGCCAAGTTCAGCTTCAGATGACCCTCTAATATTTAAAAAAAAGAGGAAAGAATGACACCTAACCACATCTTCCCAATCCTATGCTATTTCTTCTGACCTACTGAAGTAGTCAATTTTGGTAGAAAGACAGAATTACACTGAGCTGGGGGAACATTTTGTCATGCATATGGGGTCAGGTTCGCTGATCTACTGGAGCCAAGCAAAAGTAGCATAATATGACTTTCAGGTGGCCAAGCAGGGAGCATTTTCCAGGGCAAGGTACTTTCCTCTGCTGCTTGTGGAAAATTGAAAAGCAGCATCTGCGCCTGGCTCCAAGGACAGAAAAAGGTGACTGTGCTAGCATAAAGAAGAGAACATGAATGTAGGATGAATATGCACCAATCTTGTCTTACATTGTCCAAAATGGACTGAGTGGTCAGCTAAATCAAAAATGTTGATTGTGACCCAAAAGAGGGTGAGCAATGGTTAAGACCATCTCTGAAGACTTAGGCAAATACACAATTAAACTTTTAAAACATTTCCACTGAATTCAATGAAGAGAAAGTGAGATACTCACTTTGCATGGTAATCAGTTGCTGGCCTGAGATCATTTACAGTAACTTTATTTTCTTCTCCACTGGAAAGAGATACAAGTTTGGTTTAAAGACTGTTTCAGAATTCCACACACTTATAAAAAAAGACATGTATCATCTAACTCAAAACACCTTCTATGAAATGTATTTGCTAAGAGTTTGTCTTTTGCTAAATATAGCAATGTGTAAATGCATTTCTCTCTGAATTTTAGAGGTTTCTTGTGTTATTCCTGTTCTTTTGCCCTGGTGGTTTCGGGGCACTTTTTTGTTTGCTGCTTTCTAAAGAGTAGCAATTATTTTCTTCTTTACTTAGTAAGACAAGCTGCATGTGCATGCATGTATGTTATTACTCAAAAAAACCATTGAAGTACTGGAGCTTACAGCAGCTCAGACCAGCCTTGCAAAAAACATTATCTAAAAGTGTACCTGACTGCACACACCTACTTGTTAGAGCCTAGGAAACAGAAAAGGCACCAAAATAACATCTGTTAGTCTGCTTTTGCTGACATCAGTTTATCTTAGCAAAGGTAATTTCTCTGCTGCTAGCTTGTTGGATAGAGATACTCAACTTTCAATTGCATGAAATCCATGGAAGGTGACTAAGATAAACTAGCTAGATACAAGAGTTTATAACTGTTAGAGAACTCTACCCTTAATTCTATATTTTACTGTCATATTTCTCCAAATTGCAAAAAACTGACTGAAAACCATTGTGTTAGGAATGAAACAATTGAAGACTTTGTTTGCTTTGCTGCTGCTATGAGTTGTGTTCTGTATGAATTTGCCTTTTTTTTTTTTTAGTATTTTTTAATATATCATAACACTGTCTCCTACCAAGACCAATTTTAGTGATAAACTTACTGGGAAGAGGAGCACGTGCTGACATAAAAAGTAATAAATATAACTTATTCTTCTCACTACTTGTATGTCTTACTATGTAAGAACTCATGGTGTCTAGTGCAGTTGGTTGAAATACAGCAAAAGTGGTATTAAAATATGCCTCCAACATGTAAGAACAAAATCTTTACATTCCAGTTGATGGCAAAGACTTCAGTAATAAAAATGAAATGAATTCTACTGAAAAAAAGGGTAGCTAATTTCAAAACAGAAGTTACACAAAACTCCTAATTACTTAACTTTCTGGACAACAAGCAGATTTTTAATGAGGTTTTAAGCCACATATTTCAATGCAGCAGTGACTAAACAAAAATAGCCAACACCTACATGTACACAGTTTTGTACTTTCCATCTTTTCCAGTACTTGAAATCATCACTTCGTAAGTATAAACCTCTGGTATGTCATTCTTGTCTGTGTCTTCTCCGGTATCACTGGATGGAGGGGACCACATCAGCAGTGCTGTTCTTGCCTGAATATCTGATACCTGTTGAAACACAAAGTTTTGAGATCTCTGTCATTTAAATTCTATTGTATCTAAATGTTACTTTGCAACAAATGATCAAAGAAGAGAAAGCAAAATCACATTCTATTAGCAAATCAGAGTATTTATACTGATACACTAGCTACTAACTAGTTTTTACAGATGAAATCAGGTTGGAAATGCAAGGAATGCCCTGACAAAAATGCAGTGCCAGGCAGGGGGCTGAGGGCAGAGTCACCTGCCGGTACATAACGCCACCCAGTGGGCTGCTGAAACATGGACCAGAGCGTTGGCCAGGCATAGGGATGGCAAAGCACATCCTGGGACAGCAGGCACTTCATTAAACCATGCTTCTCACACCTTTCCCTTGGAAGCCACTGGTACTATGACTTTTTTAACACCTTCTTGTTTCTTATGAAATATAGGGACATGAAGGCATGTTCACAAGCTCCATGTACATACACACAGAGACAATATCCTGAAGAATTTCTGTGGTGGTGTTTGCCTGAGCACCCCACCCATTGCAAAAATGCCTGGATAAGAAAGTTGGTGTGACAGAAATAGGAGTTTAACCAGTGTGTGTGATCTCCAACTATCCAACAAGTGGTCCCAGCAGACTAATCATACTAAAGGGCAGTGACCCTCAGGTGGGTTAAATGGAAATCGAGAATCACAAGGTGCTCCTGAAACACAAAAGTCATCAGCTTTAGAAGTGCAGAGGTAGCATGAAAACTGGTAACGGGGAAGGTGGGTAAGAGATGCTGCAGTGGAACAGAGCGATGATCAAAACCTGGCCTGACAGTGAAATTGCCCTGCCAGCCACTGCTGCCTCCATCCAGGCCTGATGGACACTGTGCACGCCAGCTGGTGCAACAGCATTTTGGGGCACAGCAGGCATGGATTCACAGCTCAGGTGAGGGCATGTGACCTGGAGGACAGCCTTCTCAACGGCCTGTGTATTAGCAGATTGTAGGGAACAACAGATTCTAGGGAACAATGCAGTCACACACAAAGCTTTTGAAGCAGCCACATCTTCCAGAGGAGCTGCATGACTAGGGGCACCCACACTCCCAAAAGAGGGGGCACTGTCTGAAACCCGTAAGTGCTGCAAGGGACTGAGGATGCTCGTGTGCTTGTAGGTGAGTGCACAGGTGCATACAGGTTTAGGATCTGTTATAGAAGAATGCCTAGAAATTTGTGGCTGTTCATAAGTATTGCACATCTGCTATTGCGGTTTATATGTTGCACCCACCTACTGTTTCCAATAATTTACAAGAGAACTCAAAACACATTTCATTATATGAAATTACTAGTTTTACAATATGATCGTAGCGTATGTCTACTTTGGGAAGAATTGCTTTTGAAAATCTATTACCAGAGTATTAGAATCAAAAAGCTATCTTCACAACTGCTACTCTCAAATTGCTATAATCTACTAAAACTAAAAAACTGAATAGGTCAGCTTCAAGAATGAAGCAGAGAGGACATAATTTATTGATAGCAAACAGAAAGGAAGAAAAATCACACCATGTGAGCCTCAATGTCTTGAGAACAGTGTCACTAAAGCGTTATGCACTAGCAGGACTGTACATGATATCCTAAAAGGGATTAAATGTTGGTATGACTAAACACTGAAGTTTCTCTTTAAAATCTGGTAAGAAAAATTCCACTACTATCTTGATGCAATCACCAACTAGGACTAACACTATCTATAACCACTGCAGTAAAATTCTAGCATTTCTGGAAGTTTCTGGAGTTGAGGGAAGCATCTGACCAAGTTCCCTCCTGAACAATCTTTACCCCACCCTCCTGAGTTGCAGCAAGTGGCAGGAGATCCTGAGGGAAAGAAATACATGTTCCCCAAGGGCCTACTGTACTTCAGGACTATTAGATCTATTTTAAGATGATCTGTTCCTAGATTTAGCTACTTTAACAGTTGAATTTTTTCCCTAGTATCCAGGCAGTGTCTCTCTTACTACCAGCTAAGTCTACTAGTCCTAGTCACCATGGAATTGAACAATAAATCTCTTCCCTTCCTTTTGCAGTTGTTTCTCATGCATTTGAAAACTGTTATCATTTGAGTTTCCCCTCACCTATAAAATCTGATAATTCTCACTGTTCTCCTTATCTCCTACTGATTCATTTTCTTTAGTGCTTTCCCCAGAACACCCCATCTAACACTTTGCTAACGCCAAACTGCCACCTGACAGATTACATTTCCTTCATACATAGGATATTTTCTACCTCTGTGAGACATACGGAAAAATAAGTATTTTTGAAGTGCCAAGATTTAAGACCAGAAGAATCCACTACTGTTATGTGCTCTGAGACACTTGGGAGTGTATTTTTCAAAAAACTTGGCATTACTTATTACGTTGTATGCTTATGCAAACAGCTGCAACGAATTCTGGTTGCAACTCTGAACACTATGTGCTTCTGCAAAGCAGAGTATAATACTTGGGTCAGGCTCTAGCACTGTGGAAACAAGAGATGAGCACGTCTTCATTAGCAATCCAGCTTGCCAAAATGAGTCTCCTCATTAAATATGTTACACATGACATTTGGGTCAAACAAAAGAGCACTTTTAGCATGTGAAATCTGGATTGCATTCACAGCAACCCAAGATACTTAACTGTGAGTGAGGTGCATCACGTGCCAGAAGTCCACAAACATACACAGAACCAGAAAGTATGATGTTCTCCAAAGGGATTTACATGCTATTATAACCAACCCTCAAATTCTCAGCTTTTATTCTCTCTTATTAAATATTCAGCCTTCTGCATCATTCTTCATTTGGCTTTTGCCTTTTCAGGTCTTCTTTTCTGCTTTGTTATTTGGTTAAGAGACATGACAGCTGGTGAAGACTTCGCTCCAACACTGAGGTGCAATCTGTAGAACCACTCCAATTTACACCTGAGTATAAATAGTTCAAGACCCCTAAGTAGAAGGCTCATGTAGTGTCAGTATCACATAATCAACTTAACACTGCCATGTATGAATGGATTGGGGATCTATATGGGGAAAAGTTCAAGGAAGTCAGAATCCAACAGGAGTTTGGAGGTAGTAAAATTGATGCACCCCATACTGCATAGAACTGAAAGGTATTTGTGAATGAAAGTTCATGACAGAGACCACCACCTGATTTAGATGTGCATGCCCCGGACCCGGGCACTGAGACACAGGACAGCTCAGGACAGGTCATAGCCTTCAGCACTGCTCCTGGCTTTCTGGAGTAGGATATGGTGCAATGGACACCATACTGGACAGCACCCTATATGATCATCTGATTGTATGGCCACCACCACAGCCAGTACTGCCCGTGCCAGCACGGTTCACCCAGTGAACAGAGTACTGATGATCCATCAAAAACCACAATCCTCATCCTAAGTGCTTCAACCAAAACATTGATAAAAAACCTGCAGGAATATTTTTGATGAGAAACACAAAGAGAAGGTGTGAAAAAAACAATGTCCTGGTTCATTTGAGGGAAAGTGAGGAAAACATTTCCTTGATGAAACTGCGGGAGGGTGGCTTGAGATCCTGCAAGGCCCAAGTAGATAACACAGACTCCTATCACATCACACCACATTCCCCCAAGCTGCAACATCAGCTAGACTTCCACCCCCTCACAGCCCTGACAGTCCCCTGCCTTCATAAAGCATAAGCCTCTCCAAGTGCTGGAAGTCTGGCTTTGTGTCTTGTGTACACACTGGATGTGTAGCAGAGTACCACTGCCTGTGCCTGTGATGCCTTCTGAGGGCTGCAGAGATCACTAGTGGCACACAGCTCTGTGCAATGACGTTTCAAGCAAGAACACGGTGGGGAGAGGAACTAGGGCGCTTGTCTAAAAGGCATGGGTGGTTGAGGGTTGAGGGCAGAAGGAAGTGAAAGAAAACATGATGGTACTGGAACTGCCATTGTTTCTTCCTATGTCATCAGCAACACAGCACAAGACCACACCTGTTGATCTGCTCTTCTCACAGTCTCATTCAGAGAGAGTTCAGAGCTCTCCTTGGCAATGCAGCCATTGCTAACACCCCAATTTCAGACAGCTCCCACCTCCAGGCTGCTTAGCCACTAATGACAAAGGGGCACTGAAGACATGTCAACCCATTCTGATACTTAGACACAGCAGGACACCAAGCGCTCAGGACTTCCTCTATACAACCCCTGCTCAGTGCTTGGACAACCACAGAATCACAGAATGGCTCAAGTTGGAAGGAACCCCTGGAGGTCACCTGGTCCAACTCCCTCGTTTAAGGAGGGCCATGTAAAGCCAGCTGCCTGGAACTATGTCCAGCTTTTCAGCTGGACAGCTTTTCAGTATCTCCAAAGAGGGAGTCTCCACAAACTCTCTGGCCAAGTTGTGCCAGAGCTGACATCCTCACAGTACCAAAGTGTCTCCTGATGTTCAGACAGAACCTTCTGTGTTTCAGTTTAGGCCCACTGCCTCTGGTTCTGATGCTGGGTACACTGAAAAGAGCCTGGCTCCATCCTCTGTGCACTTGCCTTGCAGATACCTATATACATTGATAAGATCCCCTCTGAGCCTTCACTTCTCCAGGCTAAACAGCCCCAGCTCTCTTGGCCTCTCCTCATCAGGCTGTAAAGAAACATATGAAAGAAGAATCAAGACTAGGGCACTAAACTGGGGCGAGGTTGCCTGGAAAGTGAAGGAAAGAAGGTAGGTAGCAGATGATTGGAAGAAGTAGCTGACTGACTGGACAAACCCATGGCAAGCTATTCCTGGAGCTTCAGTTGTATAGACTACACTACAATGGGGAACATAGACTGTTTTTACTCAGGCAAGATGGTGGACTCATGATTGTGGTGAAGATTTTTGGAAAAGATGTGCAAATCTTCACAGCGAGGCTGGGACCAGGGAAGGTCCGGACAATGAAAGAAAAAAATCACTGGCCTGCTCTAAAATCCAAGAAACTACTGAATTTGGCAACAGTGCTTTAAAGAGTATCTACATAAAAATATGCATCAGTTTTATAAACTGAAAGCATGTTGGTAAATTTTCAAGCAGGTAGGTCAGAAGACCACTGCTGACAGTCATCTTCTGTGGTGAATTTTATGTCTCTCTTCCCTGAAGCTGCCAAAAACTCTTAAAAGAGAAATAGGTCATATTTTTTTCTCTACTTTGCAAATAAGGTTTTACAAAACCTCATTTTTGGTGATGTTTCCAAAACCTTGCCAGGTATCACTCAAGCCTAGAGATATGTGGTGTGTAAAATTGCTTCCTGAACAGTTAAGACTAAACAAAGTTGCAGGAAATTGAGAACAGATTCTGCAGCATAATATTATGTTAAGCATCATATTCCATTAAGCAGCATCCTTATGCTACTGGCAATGTTACAATCTCTCTGTGTTTTTTAAGTAATTCTGTTCATACTGAGAATCACAGAATAGCCAGGAAGAATTCTGCAGTGTAAGTATCAAGGCAATTTTAGTTTCATAAATGTGAACACACTAAAAATTGCTTTGGTTGCTTACAATACAGTGACTGGAAGTTAAGTCACTTTGCTTTAGTATGGAAAATTAAAGACCCTTTAAACTTAAGAGAGAGAAACGGAGGTGCGACTGTGTAAAACAGCAACAGATATAATCTGATTTTATGGAAAGCTTTTGTTACTTACCACTGGCTTGGCTATATTAGAAAGAAGTGCTTCCAGTGCTTTTGTTTCTTCATCCTTTTCTTAAAAAGCAAAATCAAAGCAAAAGAGAAGTACCCATGAATATTGTGCAGTAACTTTACAGTGAAATACCTCTTCAAATTCAACAACTGCGCACAGAAGAAAGCATTTATAAAGTAGAATATTTTGCTAACTTGCATTCATCTAGGATAACATGAAACCAAAAAAGCTTCTGAAGAAGTTGTTAATATAAAACTATTTCTAAAGCCCTTCTGTGCTTATGGAATAGAGAAAGCCTGGTTATCATTTATTAACGTATAGCTTTAAACCAGCTGCCGCTCTGGAGAACTTAAGATTTTGGATATTTCCCACAGATTTCTCTTTGGATGTAGATGCAGTCAGGTTACAGTAGTTCAAATATGTTATTGCTCATCAGCTGGAAGCCTACTGGTAACACTGCTGGCCTTCCTCAATTGCAAGGGAAACAATTAAGGTGTTTTGTGCCAGCTGAAGGTATAGCTGAGCTTTATAAAGGATTTATAGTTTACAGAAAGCATTTTATCTGCTTTTCTCACATAATACTTAAATTTTATTATCTCAATAGTGTAAGTGAACAGGCTACTCAGTTTTGAAGGTGTGGCCAGGCATTTTAAATTCATTTAACCTGCTTTAAACTAAACATAAAAGAAAAACAAAGCCTGACAAAATTCTTCAAAAAACATAGATCAAATCTATTTACAACTCTCTGTTTCTAACATGGTTTATGCTGTTGAAACAAATAAAATTATTTTCTGACTTGTATGACAACTCTAAGTCACTGCCTTCTGTTTGACAAGTGTAAGTCTCAGTACATAATTTTCCCCAATGTCTCCTAAAATAATTTTGAGAA
>VYZP01007572.1:1859-15179 GCA_013400635.1 Hypocryptadius cinnamomeus | reverse complement strand
TCAACAAAAAATATAGCTGCAGCTGCTGACCTTTAAAAATATACTGTACCTAAAGAAACCATAGAAGTTTGCTAGGACTGCAGTAAGTCTGGGAAAACTCTTAGCTCGATAATGTTAGACTTTCCTGTTTTGCAAGACTGCTACCAAATCTTCTGGCTTGTAAGAGGAACTCCCATCATAAACCTCAAAGTCTGGTATGTTTTGTCAGCAATAAACACTTCAGAAGGCTTATCAACTACAGGCTGTCCTGGACTACGGTACTTCTACTCAGATGAAAACAGCAGATGAGCTCATTCCACCTGCACTCTGAGCTGGATAGACGTGAGGCACCTTCAGCTCAAAGGTCATAGTGCTGTGCTAAAACGACACCTGCTTGGACTAACAAACTGCAGTGAAAGGCGAATGAACGGGCCTCAGCAAGGCCCAGCCCTTCAGCATCTTTGATTCAAAGTGTCCTCAAATGAAGGATAAACTAATTCAAAAACTATTTTTCAGATTGGCACATGTTACACAACTTTTAAAAGATGTACTTCATCAAACGAAAACAAGTCAGAAATATAGTAAAATTCCAATTTTCACTTGGCTCTAAACTTCTTTCAGTTCTTTAAAAATGAATTCTAATAGGAATCAGAACTTTTTACTGTGACCTGCAGATATATGGACTGTTAGTGATTATTTATAAGTAATTTTTCTTTTTGCTTGGGAACTCAACTACAAAGGATGCACAGAATCAACTTATCAGTCAACTTTCAAGAGATGAAAGATAAAAATCAGAGTAGTAGTCTGCCTGCCCTAACAGCCTTTTCATTTGCTAGAGGACAATTTTTTTTAATGCTGTTTAAATAATTTTTCCAACATCTGCTGACACCATGGGCTTTTCTGTTGCATGTTATGCATTGTAGCCCCTTCTCAGTGTACACCATTGGATGCACACTAAGTCAGAGGTAGACTGGTCACAACAGCAGAATGTCTTGAGAGAGACTTACATCATGGGGAGTGGCATTCAACTGCTCTGACTTCCACATCTGACCTACTAAGCCCTAGACTTGTTCTACAGGTGAGGGAAAGAAACAGGCACCATCTAAAAGGCCACACATCTCATTATAACTCACATGTCAGAAACAGCCAAGAGAAATCATCCTTTTAATTTACTTTAAAGGATGTCCAGGTTATCTAGCTCACATTTAATATCCAGGCATCTAAATCAGGAATCACACAGCAGTGAAAAAATGAGAGCCCCATTTTAAGATAAGTGGTGGAAACACTTATTATATGATAACCTAGTCCCAATGAACAGCTGACATTTTTCCATGTTGTTTGCTGTACTTTTTCAACTGACCTGATTTTCTCCTTATCTACAGGGAACTTCCCAGACATGAACTATGTACATGTATACATTATATATTATATATATATTGCTGCCAAAAGAAAATATTCACTAACACAGGAATCAGTACAGGTCCTGCACAAGCAGATATTTGGGTCATGATTGCATTTTATATTCAGAAGGCATCTAGTACATTAGGATTCTGAACTCAGCAAGGAACTGTGCCTGCTACTGTCATGTACATAGTTAATATATAACTGAACAGGCACAGACACAGCATGAGAAGTCTCCTATCTCAGAAATACTGGGAGACATCTCCTCTTATCTCCTTGCTTGATCTCATTTACTGAAATCTAACAAATTATTTTACTGAATTAGCAATTATGGTTCCAGTTCCAAAATCTGCATGAAAATACATCAATTAAGAAGCAAGTGAAATGACATACCTGTGGGGCATATCCAGGAGGCACATAAATAGTAGGCACTGAACCATTTGGGGACATCATTGGAACCTGAGCAGGACCTAAGTGGGTTACAGAAATATTCAGTACAGCACCATTTAATAATTTGAGAAAGCTAAAAGAACATACTGAGCTGCAAAGTCTCTGTGAAAAATATACAAGATAACATGGATAAACAAAGGCAATGAACTGTACAGATAAAATTATAGCAAAGGGCACTCTTTGAAATCTAAAAAACAGTTGAACTAAATCAGAAACAAGCTAAAAAAATTCCCCAGCAGAAATTTTTCACATCTATGTCAATAAGCTCACAGAAGAGCTCACGTAAAAACTCAACAGATGACAAATCAAAATAAATGCCCCAAGATGAAAAGACAATAGAAGAGACTATAAAACAGAAACAAACAAAAAAATTTGAAACAAGCTGCTGAAACCAGATCATATTCAGTTAAGAGAAATTACTTACAAAGAAAATTACTTACAAAATAGCTGGTTTTTACTATGGTCTTAAAACGAAAGTAGTCTCAGTACCACAGCAGTGGGAGGTAGTGAGAGAGACATGAACTTAAGGTGCTGGGGAAAAGCCAGTGTGTTACCAACTAGTCAGTCTGCTCCAGCTAATGGGAAAAGTCAGGACACCATGGTGATCCTTGTACCATGCAAACCATAAAAAAAGGAGTTTACACACACTTAGATAAATATGACACAATGGGAACGTGTTAAGGTGGCATTTGTAGATAAAGTATTGCCTAGAAAATCAGATACCTTCAAAGAACACAGGGATGCTGTCGCATACTTGGATTTTCAAAAAGCTTTTGACAATGTCTCTCAAAGACTCAAAGAAGTGATGCTGCCTTTGGATAGAAAGGGAAAAGGTCTTTCCATTAATAACTGGAGACTGGAGAACAGGAAACTAAAAGAAGTAAATGATCAGCTTTTGCAGCTCTTCCAGTGACCAAGAAAAGAGTTCCACAGGCACCTAAAGAACCTGTTCTGTGTATCAGACAAAGCTTCCAGACAAGAAAATGAACAGCAAGGTGATAAATTGTTGCTACGCTCTCAGAGAGCAGTAAAGGATCACACAGTACTCACTGATCAGATGACAAAAACCCAGAAGGAATATGTTGGTAAGTGCAAAGTGATGCATCTAGACAAAACCAGAAGTGTTTCTTTACAGCAATAAGCCATAAATCAGATGTAAACAAACATACAATGCAGCTACTACATGGATTTCTAAAGAAATACCAGCCAAGGGTTGTTTAGTGGTGTTCGTAGAAAGGAAGAGAACATTAAAAAAATCATTACTAACGGAACAGGGAACAAGAAGAAAACACCATTATGCTGTGGTATAAATTCATGCTGTACCTCAAATCCTTGAGCAATGTGTTTGACTCCACCTTTCAAAAAGAACATACAGGACTAGAAAAGGACAAAAAAAAATGTTTACAGTGGCTTTCCACCTGTTTATCAGGAAAGATTCAAGAGACCAGGAATTCAGGATTCTTCCACCAGAAGATGGTTAAAGGGCTGGCAGCAGAGAAACAGTAAAAGACCTATTTAAAAAAACCCTAAAAACGGAAAGATAGGTAATTTATAGTTTCTCATTTGCAAGAATCAGAGACAGTAAACTAATTCACCAAGGAAATGTAAGGGAATTTTCATAAAATGCACAGCTAAATTGTGTAACTCCTTGCTTTAAGAACAGTGTAGAAACTAAAGATTAGGTTCAGTTTGGGAGAAGTAATCCGTTAAGAGCTGTAAAAAATATAAGTACTACTTTTACTTAATGAACAAGGAAGTTTCTTCTGTGTGCCTGCCCTACCCTTATGCTGTCCTCTTCAATATTTGATACTGGCCTCTACCAGAGTGAGCACATTGGTACAGGCTCAAGAAGGACGTGCTTATGTTACTGTGTTTTAAATACATGAGGGAACAAACACTGAATATTAATAATGAAAGAAATACTGAAACACAATGTAATTTGAACGAGTTTTGTGACAAGACAAAACGCTGGAATTCAGACATTGTAGGCTGCATTCTGCAAATTTCCAATTCAGTATACTGAAGCTACCAAAAGCACCAATCCAACTTAGTGCAGTCTCAGTAATACTTCTGAAAGGGCATTCATAGCCCCACCTTACTGTTTTTTAAAATTTTGTTAGGATCTGCAAATAGACAGTAAATGCAAAGTACAGTAAATAAGATTAGCACACCTCACTCTGCTACACATGGACTTGACAGAAAAATAAAGGTACCTCTGCCTGAAAGCAAAAAGCAGGGAAAAGCAATGAAAATCACTCCTTAGAAAAGCAGCATGCAATCCAACTTGATTGCACATATTACAGGAACTTCTTTAGAATACGACACAAGTTTGCAAACATGCTACCTAAAAGGAATCACAGCTTTATTATCAGCAAAATGCTAACCCACCACAGGGGGAGGGGGTGAAGAGACTTTTTAAGAACAAAGTCTTTAATGAATTATTCACTAAACGTTGCAACAGCAAAGAATATAAAGACTACAGTAAGCTATAAATTGAGAATTGAACATTCTTCCAGTGTTTTTGCTCATCTGAAACTCAAAAATGTTTCAGCAAAAGTTTCTCCTGAATATGAAGTGCTAAAAAGAAATCAAAGTGAAGCAAAAATCAGCGAGAGAAACTTAAAATAGTGCATTACCTTACTACAATAAATTCAAAAAGGTCAAAAATAATGGCTGCACATTTATTTTAAGTTGCCATTGAAATAAATGTTTTAAATTCTTACATAAGAAGGTGGATTTTATACAACTTGTATCTCGCATTGCTTACCTGCAGTTTTTCTATAATGAGTACAAAACACTTCCATTGAATTCACAATTTAAAACTAGGTAATTTCCAAGTAAATGGAAAATTAAGACCACATTTACTTCAACTTCTTACAGAACACTGTGTCCTTGGGGGATGACGAAACTCACATATGCAAGCGGTTTCTTTGAGAACTGGTTATTATCTGTGTTTGGCTTTTTTGTTTTGTTTTGCTTTAAGCATCTAGAGAATATTGTTTAACAACCTTTTTAAGGTTTACTTATTTAGCACTTTAATCTCTCTGACAAACACAGAGCAGTTATCTCCCATCCAGTACAAAGGTTGATCCACAAAGCCATTTTCAGTATACCATAACTTAGCAGTCACAAAAGTAAAGGCATAAACTGAATGCATGAACCTGAAAAAATATTGCAGTATTAGAACAGAGTCAAACCAGTAGTTTGAAAATTTGTAACCCATCTTTTGCACTTTAAAGTACCAGAATTAACAAAAACATATTTGAATATTCAAGAACTCTAATTTACTTCTGATTAGATTTCCAAGTGGCTGTGAAATGAAATTTCTCGACGGCCATCCAAGAAAATGATAAGCATGGGACAAAAACTCGGCAGATTTCACAGGTGTTTTGAATGAACATTGTGTTTTACAGCAAGATTACTGATTTCTTGGCAGAAAGCATATTACAACCTGCAAAATTTTATCTGAAGATAAAAATATAATATGCTATAAAAACATGTATTTTTTCTTCGCTAATGTGAAGATCTCAGCTCTCTTGTGGTGTAATACACTGTAAGAGAAATTTTCATGTTTTTGGGTATTGGCTGGACTGCTGCATGACAAAACCAGTGTGCTTTACCATGAGGTGAGAGTTATTATAAAGTATCAGCAAACAACAGCATCAGGAGTTCATGGTAAGGAAACATCTAATTTTCCATTGCACATGAGTAGAACTGATTTAATCTAAATCATTGTATAATGAATGTTGATGACTTCATTGTTGGTAAGGGGAGGTCTCAAATCTTTGATAAATTTTCAGGTATACAAATTCTCTTACATAGTAAGTGGAAAAGAAACATTGTGGGAGTGGAAACAAGCATGTAACTGGTTTACTTTATTACTGAAAAATGTCTCATCCAACTCACTAAGGGTTGATTTAATGGAACTGAACCCAAGACACACATGTTTCACCACACTCTCAATTTACTATTGTCCTAAAATCCCACCAAGGAGGAATACCTCCTTCCCCTAGCAATAGCTGATGAACTTCTCCAGCGTGTCTATTTGAGCAGACTATAAAAACCTTATTGTGCTCATTACAGCCACCATAAACATGCAGCAATATTACCAGCACTGCATCATCGCTAGGATCGTGACAAGCCGATCTAAACATAGTAACACCTGAAAACCTGAGGATACCGCCACCGCTCGCCTAGCACATACACCATTTCTTTTTATTTCAACCATGAAGCATCGCTCCATTTTAAGTGGCTCATAAAAGCCCAGGAAAAGGTGCTTACACCGGATTCCCAGCGCCGGGCAGGGAATGCTCTTCCGGGGCACTCAGCGCCCGGCCCAGCGCTTCAGCAGCCGGGCTCCTACGGCCTGCCGGAGCTGGGCGTCCTGCTCCCCTCCCGGCTCCGGGGCCACCGCGGCCCCGGGACCGCAGCCACCTCCCCTCCGAGAGCGCACCACCGACAGAGGGGCCTGGCAGCGCTCCGACTCCTGCCCCACAGATTTTTAAATTTTTTCTTGGCCATTGCAGCTCTCCCCCATCCGCCACTGCCGCACAACCGCACAGGCCGCCGGCCCGCAGGTGTCGTGTTTCACCGCGGCGGCCGAACCGGGCAGGCGGGAGTCCTTACCGCTCATTTCGGNCTCCGCCCCGCGGCCTCTCCGCGCCCTGCGCCCCGCCCCGCCCGCGCCGCCGCTTCAAGGGCCAGCGCTCCTGCGGAGAGCCACGTCCTCTGCCATCCCGCGGGGCTCCCCGCTCCGCTTTGTACTGTAATATACCGACTGTCACTGCCTGGCGTGATCCGAGTCATTTAGCTGAAAGCTTTTACGTTAATTAGAATAATTAAGTGCTAAAGAATTACTTGGGTCCAGTCCTTCCAGAGGATTTTCCTTGAGCTGACCTGCTAATCAGTTTATACTTAAGAAAGGGGGTGCACAAACAGATCTGGTTGCAAACAAACACTTTCCGGCCCAGCGTTTGGAGAGCTGCAATGACTTTGATAGTAATCTATGTGGATCCTGCGGCTCATGAGCACTGCTATACTTAGCATTAGTCTAATGTGAACGGTGATGAATCACTGCTATCCCCAGGAGGAAATAGCATTCAGGATTTACTGCAGCACATTAGGTTAACTATGGCTCTATAACCGAACACCCACACTTTGACATCACACAGGCGATGATATGCATCACTGACGCAAGCACTGACAGGATCAAACACAAAGGCCACAGCAGCAGAAACAATAGAGCGCCAGCTGACGTAGCAGCACGCCCCTCTAACACTGATGGGCTGCAGTAAATCAATAGTCCCAGATGCCACAAACAGTTGCACCACTCTGTCTTTTACATAAGGACTAAGACTTCAAAGTTTTATTTTGGGTTCCCAACAGCTACAACTAATTAAAAAATCCAGCAGTAACAACCACCACCAATTGGTCAACATTTGTCTTGTAAGCCGTGCCTGGAAAATACTTCCAAATTAATACTTTAAGTTAACCTCAATATCTTTACACATACTAGGTGCAACATAATAAAAGCAATTAATAAGAAAACAAGAAAGCAAGTGCAGAACTTACTGTTTGGCCTAAGCTGGAGAAGAAGCAGAAGAAGGAACTGCGATCGCTGCAAGGACACAGGTGATCAGAAGACTTCAGCTGCCAGTGCTCTCAATTTAACGTATCCCTTATGCTCTAAATTCATCCTGACAAAACAATCCCTTCCCTTCCCCCATCCATCTGTCTACTTTTGCCATCAAGGCTGGGGAACAGCAGCTAACAAAGCCTCAACATCAATTGAAATGTATTAACTGACTAGGAAAAAAAAAAAGGAAACCTATCAGTAGACAGCAGGCTGGCAAACAAAAGGAAAAATGGAAGGTAAAACATTATCATAGTTCCTTTCAAAACTGGGGGGAGGGGAGGAGCATCAGTTTCTTTTACAGAGACTTTGGAATAATGGATAAAAGAGCAGAAAGCTATGAAGCCTAACTAGAGTATTTCTAAAGATTACATCCTAATGAGATACTGATCTTTCCCATGAAACCACACATACATATTCACAAGAAAATCCATTCTCAGGCAAAGTGCAGAGATGACAGGTTCCTATAGCACTTTATCACTAATGCAGCTATCAGTTTTCTTTTATAATGGCCTGATATACTTTCAAAGGAAAAAGGTGACAATGGTTTCTATGTTCAAATGTTAAAAGTACTTTTATTTCACCTGTTTCTAAACAATGACCATAATGCAATTTTGTAATTAAAAGAAGACTGCAAGTCCATGCCTTTGAATAGCACAAACTTCATAACACAAAGTTACACTTGGGAATTTGCAGAAGAATGATTGTAGTTGTTTGAGATACTACAATAATAAGACTTTTTATACCTACTTTCTGAAGCAAATGTGTGCAACAGTGACGAATTCTACTTCACTAAAAAAAAGTAACATTGATTCAAAGATGTTAATGTGGAAATACAACACACACTTTGTACTGTGCAGCCCAGGCTGTTAAATTACTGTTTATTTTGCCATCTTAGAGCAATGATTTAGTAACTATATGGAAGAGTTGCGTCAAAAAATTGTTCACTCCCTCACAGAGTTCCAATTTAAATATTGGATGAACCATAAATTGCTCATTTCAGAGGGAGGCAAATGTGATATACCATACACAGAGGCTTTGATAAAAATGTTATTATTCTTAGCAGGAAAAATAATCTGCACTCATTCTAATCTAACTGCACTGCATATAGCTTAGCTTTTTCTTCAGGAGAGCCTAATTTCCTAGCACTGATGCTGAGCAGTACAGATCTGCAACTTTTTCAGACTAAAATTTAGTATTTGTGCATGCTACTTAATTATGCTGCACTTGATGCACAACATTCAGAATAATCTACAATTTAATAATCTAATCGTTGTTACCACTAGAATTGGTGTTATTCTAATCAGGTGGGTTTGGTTTTTTATCCCCATAGCACTGCAGACCAGAAGTTAAAAAGTTAAGCACTGCTACTGACAGCTGTTTGTGGTTAAGAGTGAAAAGCACAAGTGAGTCTCAACAGTTGGCAGTTCTTGGTGTGTAGACAGTGTCTTCTACAAAAGACTGTGTTGATCCAGAGAAGACAGATCTTGGAAGGAACAAAGCATTAACTTCAACTTCCTCCCCCTGCCTGCCTGATTGTGCTAAGAATAGTATTACATAGTATAATTACTTGTAAAAGCCTTTCCATCATCCTGGTATTCAACTTTTTACACTAATGAGGTTTTTTTTTTACTTACCTGGCTACACTGGCTTGAAACTAGAATGCAGAATTATCTGGCACATTCTGCTGTCTCAGCTGGCACCCAAAGAAGTCTCCTTTCTTATGTGCAAATTTCTTAACATTACTCCTTCCCAAATTATTATGCGCACACACACACACACACATCTATGTATATATATATATACACACACATATACATAAAATTACTTGAATATGACTTACTGAGTATTACTTATACAAGTCTAATGTATTGATTAAGAAAATCAACAGCATTCATATAAATGCTGGAACAATTTTACCAGATTCTAAGGTAAGGTATTTTAAAATTATAGACAAGAGAGAACAGTCCATGGATATAAAACCAAAAAAAAATCATCTGTTTGTGCAGCTGGGATTAATACATCATATACAGTGTGAGAAAACACAGCAGAAAGTCATATCAGAAAAGGCTGTCAAGAAGAAATTCAGTGCCCAACTCAAATTTTTATTCCTATCCAAGGCAGACATCTCTAAAGACATACTACTCTGAGCCTCTGGAATCTACTAATAACAAGTACTTTCATTTGAAAACCTTTGGGTTGTCTAGTTTTCAATCTAATTATATCAATGAATACAATGCAGATCCATATTGCCCATTTAAAATAAAACCACAGCAGAACAAAAGTTCTTATAAACAGCTGAAATCCTCCTAATATGTAAAATAAATACAAAACACATCTTTCTTTAAAGAGACCAGTTTAGGAGTGATCATTCCTAACCAGAAGATATAAAACTAAGTTAGTAGGATGTGGGGTATTTCAGCTTTCCAGAAATCCCATAATCCTGGATCCTACATGATTTAGCAGAAGAGGGAAAAATAGGTAAATCTAGAAAGACATTGGCTCCACCACTAGAGTTCAAAGTTGCAAAACCAGGGCTAAATCTTTTTCTCAGTATAAGGTAAAAAGTTAATGTCAACTGCTGATTTTTAAAAACTCTCCCACCCAACAGTTCTGTCTCACTGAAATTTTACTCTCAGATGTGGTTCTTTAATTAGGTGAGTCTGCTGTTCTGATCAGATAAAAAGATTATTTGCAACAATACTAAGAAATGGAAAGAGTTTGGTCCTACAGGCCTAGCTCTCTTCACACTGACTGCATACAATTATTTTTATGTCTCCATGTGAGGGGTACACTTGAGTCCACCAACAAAGTTTCTGGCAACACTGCAGTTCCACAGACAAATGTTCAGATGTAGGTTTCTTAACCATGAAATGGATTTTGAAGTAACACTTTATTACACAGTTTTGTTTCAAATCATGAGTGGAGAAAACAATCCATGAAGCTGACAATTCAAAAGATGACATTTCTGATGAGAAATCATTCTGTCATGCCACGAACTGTAGGGAACAAGACTCAGGCAAATTATACAGAACCATATGGCAAAAGAGAGTCTTAAGACCAAATTGAAAACATCTGATGTCATATACCTTACACTTTGCAGCATCTAAAGCAAACACTTGGCTTCAGCAGCCTGATTCACTGGCTGCCTCCAGAGGACAAGCCTCTGCTTCTGCACGTTCACCACAGCTTGCTCCTATTTAGGAGAGTGCTGTGGACACCAAACAAAGAAACAACCTGGGTCACTTCTGCTGGAGATGGACCACTACAAACTGGAATGAAACATGCTTAACTCATTTAATCCAAGAGCTTCTAAGTGGAAAATTCAGAGCCGGCCTTCACAGCAGGAAGAAGAACCCAGGACTTCACTTAAATCATAGAGGAATCCCCATTACATCAACAGGAAAAGGCAGCTTGCTTTCCCATGTATTTTCACTCTAGAATCTTTTTTTTTTGAGGTGAAGATGCCCACCTCCAAAAGACAACAAAAGAAAAGGCCAGCTCAGAATTTCCCAGAGCCTCATGGCTAAGGGACGCTGCTGGAATCAGGGAGCTACAGGTTCAGATTCTGTGGTACTTGCAGAGCTCAGATTTTTTTTTGGTTGTGGGCAAGTGCTTTAAACAATTTCCTGCTGATGATACTGCTTGCATTTCAGAATAAACTTAATACAGCCCAAGTAGACAAGCAGCCTTTCTTTTTGGAGAGACAGAAAGGCATCATTTATATACTGTTTTATACTATCTCTGCCTTTGATGTCTGTCTCCTCACTGTCCCCTGCAGCCTCATGTTTTGTAGCATTAGAGGCATGTAAGGAATTCCACAGTCAAAACAGGACAAGCAATAGATTCAGCATGCTTGCTAGGATTAAATCATTATTTAGTGGGTGACCTGGGCTGCATCTGAGACTTCTGCAGCTAAACCTAAGTTACAACTAAGGTGGAATCCAAGCATCTTAAACACGACCCCTTGCAATCACAATTCTTCCCATAGACATATTTTTCTCTGTCTTTTCACTAGTAACAAGACTATAAATGCAGATACAATAGGGGATGCTCTGAAGACAGTGGAAATAAAGTTCGACTGAAAAACTACTGGGTCTTGAACACTGTTATCATTGCAACTGACATGATAAGTACGTAAACATTTAGATTAAGATTTCTGGTTCTGCTAATGACTTAAGGTCCACATACAAGAATTTTAATGTCCAAAAAGCTTTGCAGAAATTTGATCCCAAATTAATTAACCCCAAACCAGGATACACATAAAAAAAGCTAAGTCTGACACGATATTGTCAGTCAGACTTAGCAACAGAGAAAGGTGCCATCTTTGCTTGCTGCAAACATCTGCAGCCTCTTCTGCAGTGAAATGCTTCTACTATTGCACCAATCCCTTAACACTATCAGCCAATTTGCACTGCAAACCTCACAATTTACTGCTCAAAGTGATGTGAAAGTGGTTTTCAGGGTCTACAATCTAACTAATAAAGACTTTAAAATCTGTATGTTTTAAACATGTTTTGGAATTTGAAGTTTAAAAATTGATCTTTTTTGGTGTTTTATGTGACAGACTCCTTGATTCTCCACAATGAACTCATTACAGATCACTTAAACGAGGCATTATTTTCTACAGATCTCAAGCAAGTTACCACATACGGGAAATATGTGAGCTCAAATACTAAGAGCATCTACGGCAAAGGCTTCTCTTGATAAAAAGCTTTCAGCAATGTTAATAAACATGTATTACCAGAAAGAAAGTATCTGGGAAAGCAGTAAGCTGGGACCAGAAACAAAGACAAGCCTATACCACTGCAGTGTTCTCTTAAAATTCAATTTGCTTTGTAACCCAATACGTTTTGGAAAGTAACACACCCACTGCTTTGGCATCCAAAATGAACCTGGAGCCAGAAAGAACTGTGTAAGGAATCTGCTTACCTGTGCCAAACAAGAGGCCAGGGATGAAACAACTAACTTGGCTCAGATATATAACGGTTGTCATTCCAAACCAGAAGAAAGGAAAAACAACACATGCACACAGTGGAGTTCCTTACCATACATTATGTATGGATCAATATATCCCTCCATGAAGGAGCTGAGACAAGAAAACTACTAAATAGCTGTAAAGTAAATGCGCCCTTTGTGCAGAAATCTTTTTATTGCTTCACTATTGTCTGGATACAGGAGATGAAAATTTTCTGTTGTTGAACCATGAGGGCTCAAGGCCTGAAAAACACTTCGTGAATCAAGTCTATTCACCTGCAATTGCAATTTCATTCCTCTCCCCCATTATGATACATCAGGATCCACCATGAATGGATTCTATGTAGAAGCATGAAGACCAATAGCAAAGCAGTTATTTTATCCATATGTCTCCCCACTGGACTGCTCTTATAGAGCACCATTCTCCTATATAGCCAGGTTTCTTGTAATTATATAAAAGTATTTCACAGCCATTTGATAGCCAACTGGACTCTAGACTAATTCTGGCATTATTTTTTTATTTTTAAATCCTTGTTGTTTTCTACCAAAAGTCATTTTTAGCCAAGCAAATCAAGCTCTTCTACTTTCTTTTTATATTTTCTCCTGAATATCCTAACACTTCTTATTCGCAACACCTGGAGTCAGCTTCATTTCATCTTTTGTAAACATGAGTTATCAAATTACAGTTGAAATCTCAGCAGAATCCTGTAAACATCCCAAGCTATACTAACAACAACTGTCCTGATGCATTTTATGATCACACTAAGCTTTACAGATACATTATACTGGAGATAATATTTATCTTGTGAGTCAAACAGATAGCTTGCCTGCTTCTTCCTCCTCCTTATCAAATTTCAAGTGATATCCCCATCCATAATTTA
>VYZP01007571.1:25602-42763 GCA_013400635.1 Hypocryptadius cinnamomeus | reverse complement strand
CTCCTTCCTCCTCCTTTTTTTTTTTATTATTTTTTCCTCATTTTTTATTTTTTTTTTTAAATTTTTTTCCCACCTCCAGCCGCCGCCAGGCCCTGCCCGCCTCACGTGACCTCATTCCTTTGGGGGGCTGCGGAGGAGGGGAGCGAGGGGCCGAGACTGGGAGGACCCCCCGGACCCCCCAGCCCCGGTGATCACGGAGACCCCCGGGGGGGAAACAGGAGCGCCCCCAAAACCGCTGGAATGGCCCCAAAATGCGGTGCCCGCTGGAAGCTCCGGGCGCGATGTTCCCACCACCGAGGACCCCGTTTTGGCCCCAAATTGTGACCCGGGACGAGCGGGACCCTCGGGGGAAGGAAAGGGAAGAGGGGGAAAAAGGAAGAAAAAAAATAAAGAAATAGAGGGAATTTCAAGAGGGAAAATGGAAAATTGGAGGGCGGGGAAGGAAAAAAAAAAGGAAAAAAAATTAGGGGGGAAATGAAAGAAAGAAAAGGAAAAGAGAAAATGAGAGGGGGGAAAGGGAGGGGAAAAAAAGGAAGGGAAGAAAAATAGAGGGAAATAATTAGAGAAAAGGAAAAAATGGAAAAGAAGGAGGGAAAAAGAAGAAAAACCGAGGGAAATTAGAAAAAGGCGGAAATGAACAAGAAGCGAGGGAATGGAAGGTGAAAAAACGAAGGAAAATAAAAATTAAAAAGAGCAGGATAAAAGGAAAGGAAATAAGAGGGAAGAGCAGGAAAGAGGAAGAGAAAAAAGAGAAGAAGAGTGGAAAAAATAAAAAAAGGAAAAGCCGGGAAGGAAAAAAAGGAGGGGGAAAGGGGCGGGAGGAGGAGCGGGAGGGGCTGAGGGCCCCCGCCCGCCCGGGATTACCGGCGGCCTCCGCCCCGCTCGCAGCCCGGGCCCGTCCCGGTGCCCCGGGCCCGGGGTTCCCGGTGAGCCGCTGTCCGTGCCTCTGTCTCGGTTCCCGGGATCGCGGGGTCGGTGACTGCTGGAGCCGGTGCCGGTCTCAGTGCTCGCTTGCCCCGGTTCCGGTGTCCCGGTGCTGGTTCCAGTAGGGCCGGTGTCGGTGTCACGTGTCCCGGTGCCCGTTCCCGGTGCCCATCCCCGTTCCCCATTCCCGCTGTCCTGTTCCCGGGATCCTGTCCTCCTATCCCGTTCTCGGTGTCCCGATTCCATTCCCGGTGTCCCGTTCCCAGTGTTCCGGTGTTCCGTTCCCGGTGTCCCGCTCCCGGTATTCCCGGTATTCCTGGTGTTCCGGTGTTCCCGGTGTCCCGTTCCCAGTATTCCCGGTGTTCCCGTTATTCCCAGTATTCCCGTTATTTCCGGTGTCCCCGGTGTCTCGCTCCCGGTGTTCCCGTTATTCCCGGTATTCCCGGTGTCCCGCTCCCGGTATTCCCATTATTCCCGGTGTTCCCGGTGTTCCCGTTATCCCCGTTATTCCCGGTGTTCCCGTTATCCCCGTTATTCCCGGTGTTCCCGTTATTCCCGGTGTTCCCGTTATCCCCGTTATTCCCGCTGTTCCCGGTGTTCCCGTTATTCCCGGTGTTCCCGTTATCCCCGCTGTTCCCGGTGTTCCCGTTATCCCCGTTATTCCCGCTGTTCCCGCGGTTCCCGCTGTTCCCGTTATCCCCGTTATTCCCGCTATCACCATTATTCCCGCTGTTCCCGTTATTCCCGCTGTTCCCGCTGTTCCCGTTATCCCCGTTATCCCCGCTGTTCCCGGTGTTCCCGTTATTCCCGCTGTTCCCGTTATCCCCGTTATGCCCGTTATCACCATTATTCCCGCTGTTCCCGTTATTCCCGCTGTTCCCGCGGTTCCCGGTGTTCCCGTTATCCCCGTTATGCCCGTTATCACCACTATTCCCGCTGTTCCCGTTATTCCCGCTGTCCCCGGTGTCCGAGTGCGGCGCGCGCGGGCCGCTCGCAGCGCGGTCTCTGTGGCGCAATCGGTTAGCGCGTTCGGCTGTTAACCGAAAGGTTGGTGGTTCGAGCCCACCCAGGGACGGAACCGCTCCTTTTGGCCCCGCCGCTCCCGTTCCCTCTTTTCCCGGTGCCGCCCCCGGGACCGGCCCGGCACGGACGGAACCGGACACGGAGAACGTTCCCGGGCAGGGATTTGCTCGCGGTGCTCCCCCCGAGGTGCAGGAGCAGCTCCCGGTGTCCCCGGGCCGTCCCCGCCGTGCTCCCGCAAGGAGCTTTTGGGACACCAAAACCCAGCTGAATTCCTGTTTCCACCCAAATCCCGCATTTCCCCTCAAAATTAAACTGAAGGGGCTCCCAAGGCTGCCAGGGCGAGCTTCCTCTCTCTGAAAACTCCTGTGAACTCCATTTCTGTGCTCTGAGATGATGGAATTCCCAAAACACCGGAATTCCCAAAACGCCGGAATTCCCGAAATGCCGGAATTCCCAAAACACCGGAATTCCCAAAACGCCGGAATTCCCGAAATGCCGGAATTCCCGTTCAACCCCGGGCACGAGGCCGCGCTGGGATCGATCCCAGGACTCGAACGCGGGCTCCGGCTCGTGCCAGGAACCTTTTCTGTCGGAAAACTCCTCAAAAATGCACTTTAAAAATAGGATTTTAAAACGGAATTTAAAAATAGGATTTAAAAATAGGATTTTAGAATGGGATTTTAAAATGGGATTTGACACCCCAGCGGGCACGGCCGGGCTCTGCGGGCGCCCCGGGGCCGGGATGTGCCGTGACCCCGCCCGTGCCGGCGCCTCCCGAGGAGATTTTTGGGAGAATCCCCTTTGGATCGGCGAGCTCGGGGCTGCGTCCCCGGCCCCGCATGCAGCTGTGCCCCCCCGGATCCAGCTGTGCACCGCTGATCCAGCCGGGTCCCATCCAGATGTTCCCCCACTGGGCCAGCTGTTCCCTTGGTGCTCCAGCTGTGCCCCCATTTATCCAGCTGTGCCCCCTTTTCCAGCTGTTCCCCCATTTTTCCAGCTGTTCTCTTGGTGCTCCAGCTGTTTCCCATTTCCCAGCTGTTCCCCCATTTATCCAGCTATTCCCCATTTTTCCAGCTGTTCCCCATTTTTCCAGCTGTTCCCCATTTCCCAGCTGTTCCCCCATTTATCCAGCTATTCCCCATTTATCCAGCTATTCCCCATTTTCCCAGCTGTTTCCCATTTCCAGCTGTTTCCCATTTCCAGCTGTTCCCCATTTTCCAGCTGTTCCCCCATTTATCCAGCTATTCCCCATTTATCCAGCTATTCCCCATTTTTCCAGCTGTTTCCCATTTCCAGCTGTTCCCCATTTTTCCAGCTGTTCCCCATTTATCCAGCTGTTCCCCATTTTTCCAGCTGTTCCCCATTTCCCAGCTGTTCCCCATTTCCCAGCTGTTTCCCATTTATCCAGCTGTTCCCCATTTTTCCAGCTGTTCCCCCATTTCCCAGCTTTTCCCCATTTATCCAGCTATTCCCCCATTTCCCAGCTGTTCCCCCATTTTCCAGCTGTTCCCCATTTTCCAGCTGTTCCCCATTTTACCAGCTCTTTGTTCCCCCATTTTTCCAACTCTTTTCCCATTTTTCCAGCTGTTTCCCTTTTCCAGCTGTTCCCCCCATTCCCGTCATGCCCCGCGCGCTCACTGTGACTCGTCACTTTCCGGCCCCGCCCACCCTCCCCTGCTTCAGCCAATCAGCTGCGCGCGCCCCGGCGGCTCCCGCCAATCCCCAGCAGCGCTCTGGCTCCCGGCGGCGGCGGCGACCAATGGGAAGGGTCGGGATGAGAGCGGCGGTGGCAGTGACCAATGGGAAGTGGCAAGGGCGGGATCAGCGGGGGGCGGCAGCCAATGGGAAGCGTTGGGGGCGGGAGCGGCGGCGGCGCGGCGGGGCCGGAGCGGGGCCTGAGCAGAGAGCGAGCCGGGAGCGAGCGGGGGCGGGGCGGTGACACAGCGGCACCGAGGGGTGACACAGCGGCACCGAGGGGTGACACAGCCGGACCGAGGGGTGACCGAGCAGCCGCAGCCATGGTGAGACCCGGCACGGCACCTCCGGGGCCCGGCACAGCGCGGGGCGAGGCCGCTCCGTGAGGGGAGGCCCGCGGGGAGCGGGGCTGGAGCGGCCGGGAATGAGCCCCGGGTGGCGGTACCGGGGGTGTCCCGGGGGCCGCTCCGTGAGGGGAGCGGGGCTGGAGCGGCCGGGAATGAGCCCCAGCCCGGGGTGGCGGTACCGGGGGTGTCCCGGGGGCCGCTCCGTGAGGGGAGCGGGGCTGGAGCGGCCGGGAATGAGCCCCGGGTGGCGGTACCGGGGGTGTCCCGGGGGCCGCTCCGTGAGGGGAGCGGGGCTGGAGCGGCCGGGAATGAGCCCCAGCTCCGGGTGGCGGTACCGGGGGTGCCCCGGGTCGCTCCGGTGTCCCTGAGCCGCCGCTCCGCGCAGTCCATCATGTCCTACAACGGCGGGGCCGTCATGGCCATGCGGGGCCGGGGCTGCGTGGCCATCGCCGCGGACCGGCGCTTCGGCGTGCAGGCGCAGACCGTGACCACCGACTTCCAGAAGATTTTCCCCATGGGCCAGAGGCTCTACATCGGCCTGACCGGGCTGGCCACGGACGTGCAGACCGTGTAAGTGACCGGCAGGGCTGGGGGTTGCTGTGGGGGTTAATGGGGATTAACGGGGCCGGTGCTGCTGTGCCCGGTTCTGCCGTGCCCGGTTCTGCTGGTGGGAGAGGTTTGGAAATGGAGTGGCCTGGTGTGATTTGGGATCACATCACTGCTGGAGTTGGGGTTTCACTGCTGGAGGGGGGGTTTCACTGCTGGAGTGGGGGTTTCACTGCTGGAGTGGGGGTTTCACTGCTGGAGTTGGGGTTTCACTGCTGGAGTTGGGGTTTCACTGCTGGAGTTGGGGTTTCACTGCTGGAGTTGGGGTTTCACTGCTGGGGTTGGGATTTCACTGCTGGGGTTGGGATTTCACTGCTGGGGTTGGGATTTCACTGCTGGGGTTGGGATTTCACTGCTGGGGTTGGGGTTTCGCTGCTGGAGTGGGGGTTTCACTGCTAAAATTCAACTCGCACCGCTGAAATTGAACTTCTACTGCTAAAATTGAGCTTTTACTGCTAAACCGGAGCTTTCACTGCTAAAATTCAACTTTCACCCCTGAAATCCAACTCTTCCTGCTCCCATTTCGCCCCAGCTGCAGCAGCAGCTGCGTGTGCAGCCCTCGGTGTCTGGCAGCAGCAGCACCAGGCAGGCCTGGCTGGGGGCAGGAGCAGGACCCTGCTGTGCTTTAAGCCCAGCTCTGATCTCTTGCAGGGCCCAGAGGCTGAAGTTTAGGCTGAACCTCTACGAGCTGAAGGAAGGGAGGCAGATCAAGCCCCAGACCTTCATGAGCATGGTGTCCAACCTGCTCTACGAGAGGAGGTAAAACTGCAAACTGCAATTTCTGTGTGTGCCAGGGAGGGCTGGGCGTGCTGGGGTGGCCAGAGGAGCCTGGGTCATTTCCTGCTGTCACCATCCCCTCCCTGAGCAGATTTCTCTTCTCTTGGGGTGACGTTTCCTCCCCAAATTGTCTCAAACAGAATCAGTTGTCAAAGCAGAACAAACCCCTGCTGCTTCAGGGTGGTGTGCTGTGCCAAAACCACTGCAGGGCTCTCCCTGAAAGGAGCTGTGGGATGGTTTCTGTGCCTGGAAAACATTTCTGAGGGATGTGGGACTGTACCAGGGCTTGGACTGGGGACAGCTGTGGGGACTGGGATGGGAGGAGGGAATGACTGGGCTGGGAATTCAGGGAAGAGAGTGTGAGCTCTGGGAATGGTGATCCCAAAGCTGCCAGAGCTGCAGGAGCGTTCAGACACCGCTGCCAGACACAGGCTGGGTTTTTTTTTTTTTTTTTTTTTTTTTTTGAGTTGGGTTTAATAAGTTTTTTGAGAAATACAATATATTTAAAGACAGTTTAGTTAATATTTTGGGGGCTTTAATGAGTAGGAAGATTTTTGTTATAGTGTTGGAAACAAAAAGGTTTAATAAAAGACAAAATAATAAATAGAAAAGTTTGAGCTAGGTGCACAGGTCTGCTTTTGGTAAAAAATACTTTGTAGAAGTAATTGGTTTTTTTGTTTTCTTCTTTTTTTACTTAATTGTTTAGGCAGGACTTTTTGGCTTTTGACTAATTAGCTGCTTTTAAGTTTGAGGTGAAGTTTGTAAGGTCCTATAAGGTGGCTTTTTACTTAATCGTTGAGAAAAACTTCTGAGCTTTTTTCCTTTTTGAGGAGACAAAAGATAGTTTTGTCACTCTGTCAACAAAGAGCACACTCCTACAGCTGGGATTCTGGGGATTGTGCTGTGCCAGGGTGATCCCTGTTGTCCCAGATTGCCAGGGTGATCCCCATGGTCCCAGATTGCCAGGCTGATCCCCATGGTCCCAGATTGCCAGGCTGATCCCCAGGTTTGGTCCCAGATTGCCAGGGTGATCCCCGTGGTCCCCCCGGGGCTGTCCCTGTCCCCAGGGCTGTGCTGAGCCCAGCTGTGTCCCCAGGTTTGGTCCCTACTACACGGAGCCGGTGATCGCGGGGCTGGACCCGCTCAGCCACGAGCCCTTCATCTGCTCCCTGGACCTCATCGGCTGCCCCATGGTCACCGACGACTTCGTGGTCAGCGGCACCTGCTCCGAGCAGATGTACGGGATGTGCGAGTCCCTCTGGGAGCCCGACATGGTCAGTGGGGCTGGGGACACCTGGGGACATGTGGGGACACCTGGGATAGCCTGGGGACATGTAGGGTCTCCTGGGATCTCCTGGGTTCACCTGGGATCTCCTGGCATCTCCTGGAGTCACTTTGAGTCTCCTGGGATTTCCTGGGGTCACCTGGGATCTCCTGGGATCCGTGGATTCAGGAGTTCTCCCTCCCGTGCTCGCTGGAGACGCTGAGCTGGGGGGAGGCTTCATTCCAGCTGTGCCTTCTGCAGCCTGAGAGGGGAAGCTTGCAGGGTTTTGGGTGAAATTTTGGGGGGATCTGCAGCCCAGGTGAAGCCCTGTGCTCCCTCTGTGCCCCAGGAGCCCGAGCACCTCTTCGAGACCATCTCGCAGGCCATGCTCAACGCCGTGGACAGAGACGCCATCTCCGGGATGGGCGTGGTGGTGCACGTCATGTGAGTGCCTGGGAGCCAGGGACTGCCACTGCCTTCCCTTCCCTCAGGGATCCCCAGATCCAGGGGCTGCCACTGCCTTCCTTCCCTCAGGGATCCCCAGATCCAGGGACTGCCACTGCCTTCCTTCCCTCAGGGATCCCCAGATCCAGGGACTGCCACTGCCTTCCCTTCCCTCAGGGATCCCCAGATCCAGGGGCTGCCACTGCCTTCCTTCCCTCAGGGATCCCCAGATCCAGGGGCTGCCACTGCCTTCCCTTCCTTCCCTCAGGGATCCCCAGATCCAGGGGCTGCCACTGCCTTCCCTTCCCTCAGGGATCCCCAGATCCAGGGGCTGCCACTGCCTTCCCTTCCCTCACGGATGCCCAAATCCAAGGAGCTGGGCATTCCCTTCCCTTCTGCCCCAAATCTTGCCCCTCCTCAGCCAGGCTCTGTCCCTTCCCAGGGTTTGACTTTGCTTGGTTCCTTGCTGGAACCAAGAAAGGACTCCTGGAGTTTGTGTCCCTCTGCTCAGGGATTCCCTGGCTGCATTCCCATGGGATTGAGAATGGAATCCTGGAGTTTGAGTCCTGCTGCTTAAGGATTACCTGGCCACATTCCCACAGGAATGGGGAGCTCTGCCCCTCATGGATGCAGCATTGGCTCCCAGCATTCCCATGGGACTGAGGAGCTCTGCCCCCCATGGATGCAGCTTTAACTCCCACCTCAGTCACCAGCTGCCTTTGGAAAGTCCCATTTTGCTCCTGCAGCACCCCAAACCTGGGAGCCCCCCACAATGAAGGGTTTATTTATTGTCACAACCACCCGAGCTCCTGCCCGTGCACCTGGGACTTCCCAAGGCAGGATGAGCTCTAGGAAGGGTTTAAACCTGGCTTTAGCAGTAAATAATCTCCTCTTTTTCCCCCTCCAGAGAGAAAGACAAGATCACCACCAGGACCCTGAAGGCTCGCATGGATTAGCCCAGCCCAGCTGCTCTGTGCCCCTCGGGACTTTTTAAAATAAAACTCTGCCCTGAACTTCCCTTCTGGTGCTTCTGAGCAGGGTGAGGGTGTCACCCTGGCTGCCAGGACACAGCAGTGACCCAGGGCTGTCACTCTGGCTGCCAGGACACAGCAGTGACCCAGGGCTGTCACCCTTCATCCAGTCCATCCCTCCAGCACCTCCCAAATTGGGATGGAAATACAAATTATCCCAACCAACCACAGGGAAAACCTGACCTGAGGGCAGTGCTGAGCAGGGGGGCTGGAGAATTCCCACCCTGAGGGCTGAGTTCCACCCCTGAAGCTTCAGGAGGAGGTTTGAGGTGGCAGCAGCTTCCCTTCCCCCTGAGCTGCACGGGCCAGCTTTTCCTGCCAGGTCTGGCTGTTCTGGCAGCCAGCACTGGGTAACATTGGTAAAGTCTCATTTAAAGAGGCTGCTGCTGGTGTGGTTTGTGGAATCATGGAATGGTTTGGGTGGGAAGGGACCTCAAAGCCCATCCAGTGACAGGGACACCTTGCCTGGGGCATTGGCAGGGATGGATCAGCCACAGCTGCTCTGGGAATTCCATCCCAGCCCCGCCCAGGGGGGATTCCTTCCCAAAATCCCATTTAAACCCTGTCCCTTTCTCAGTTTTCCCCCATCCTGTCCCCTCCAGGACTCCCCATGCTGGAGGGACAGCTGAGGGTGACCGCTCAAGGAGCACAGCACGGAGGGCCCAGATGTACACAAAGTTTTAATTTTATTTCTTTTTTTTTTTTTTTCTCTGGTTGGAGACTCATCTTGTAACATGCATGCATTTCAAAACAGTAACAGTGTCTCAAACTGCTCCTAGCAAACAGACAAGCACAGAGGACTTCAAATTCCTATTTAAAAAACAGCAGTGAAAAAACCTAAAATGTTCCTTTTTTTAAAATTTTTAAAATTTTTTTAAAGTTTTTTTAGTTTTTTGTTTAGGTTTTAGATTAAACTTAATTTATTCACATTTTTTTCTTTTCAATTCAGTTGCACTGATTAGCCCTGCCCACCCTCGTGACCTGTGTGTGGAATCTGCTCTCTCCACTCCCATCCAGCTGCTTGGGCAGCCCCAGAGCAGCAGAAATTTTGAGTGGTTTCCACTAAAAACGATGTGTCCAGAGCTCTGCCATCCCAGTTATCCATGGGATTCATCCCACAGAGCCAGGACAGTGGGCAGGGGCTGAGGGGGACACTGGGAGTGGCTCTGCAGGAAGGGGACATTTGGGAATTCGGGGCTGTGGCCACGCTGGGGACACCCCCCTGGTTTTGGGGAAAATCCTTCAGCTGGGGGTGAAATTCCAGGTGCAGCTGGAAGGGAGGCCTGGGAAAGGACTGCATAGTAGTTACGGATTGGGAATATCCACCACCACAACCTCCTCACCACCCTGAGCCTGCCCAGCTGGGAAAGCAGGGATTTCCTCCCGAAAAAACCACCACAACAACAACAGGAAAAAAAAAAAAAAAAAAAAAAAAAGGAAATAAGACTCAAAATGGTTCAGATTTCCTTGCTGATTGTGCTGATCCAGATTCCAAGCTGGGATTGTGGGAGTGTGGCCTCCCCCTGCTGCCCCATGGGGTGAATTCTGTCCCCGGTGGGGTGAATTCCAGCCCCATGGGGTGAATTCTGTCAATTCTGTCACCAGTCGGATAAATTTTGTCCCTACACGATGAATTTTGTCCCCATGGGGTGAATTCCATCCCCACAGAAGGAATTCCATCCCCACAGGATGAATTCTGTCCCCAGTGGGGTGAATTCCATCCCCACAGGATGAACTCCATCCCCATGGGGAGAATTCCCAATTAATTCCATGATTGTGGCTCAGGATGGAGCCCAGGCCAGGAGCAGGGACCCAGGGAAGGCTCCCCGAGCTCGGGGGCTGTTCCCCAATCCCAGCCCTGGGAGCCCCAGTTCCCAGCCCTGCAGTGCATTTATTGCACTCCTGGAGCAGAGCTGGCTCTGCCTCCCCTCTCCCACTCTGATTTCAGGGCTGTCCCAACAGGGAAGGTGGGAATTCCCAGCTCAAAGCAGATTTTGGGTTTTTGAAATCCCTCAGGAATGTGGATCCTGCAGCTCCCCCTGCCTCAGGCACTGCAGAGGGGGAAATGCTGCTCACTGATTATTTGGAGCTCCACTGGACCAAATTTTGCTTTTTTTTTGGCCAAAAAAAAAATCCTGAATTCTGCTGCAAATCCTGTCAGTTAAATGCGTTCTGCAGGGTTCATGCTAAGGACAGGAATATCTACATTCAGCAAAAACTAGAACTAAATCCACACCAGAAACGGACAACAAACTAGCACAAGCAGCTGTAAAACCAGAATTGAAAGGGCTGGGTTTTCCTTTTTTTCTTTTTTTTTTAAATACTTGAGTTAAAAAAGTGACCTAAACCAAGATTTAAAAGAAAAAAAACAAAAACAAAACAAAACAAAGCAAAACAAAAAGAAAAGAAAACAGAAAGAAAAAGTCCCTTTTAAAAACAAATCAAAATATTTGCAGCTTCACTTCTTGTTCTGGTAATAAAAAATACTGTCTAGAAACAAAACCTAGCATTTTTAAGGTAATGCTACTTCCTCCAAATGTAAACAATATACAAAAATGCTTCTGTTAAACAAAGTTACATACCTCAGTAATACATCATTAGGTGAGAAAATTGCATTTAATCACTTTAATACACAATATGGCAACTGGACAGAAGGGGCAGAATCTTTGTGGGACCCCCCAGATCACCTGGAACAGCCAAATTTAACCCCAGCAGGAGTTTGGAATAAGAAAATATTCCCTGCTCTTGATTTTTGTCAGAACTCTGTAAGGATTTCTGCAGGAATTCCCTGGGTTTTGATTGGATTCCTTATTCATTATTCTGGAATTCAATAAAGGAGATTTTTTTTTTGCCATCTTCACTCCCCTTTCTCTGGGTTTGCTCTGTGGTGTTCATCCACCTCCTGCTCTCTTCCTCCCCCCTTTTTCTCCTTTTTATTTATTTATATATATATATTTTTTTTAATAGATGATTTCAAGATAAAACAGCTTACAAGCTACTTTCCCCAAAAGGAGAAGGGCAAACTTACCAGGTCAAAGTTGCAGATTCAATGCAGATTTTTTTTTTTAACTGTCAGGAATAAAAAGTGATTGGTGTTTAATTCCTAATTAGCAGTAAACTTAAGTGCTTATTAAGAGAGAAGCAACCAATATAATGCCCACAAAATGAAGCTGATGACGCCCTCTAAGTCCTCCCTTTTTTTTTCTTTTTAAAGTATTTTTTAGCTGCATTTGGGTCGTGGCTTTTCCAGCTCCACACCTTAAAACCCCTCCAGCCTCCCACACCAAAGGGGCAGCAGAAATTTGTGCCACGCCAAAGGAAAGGACCAAAAAATCTTCAAATCCCATCAGGACCCCTAATTTTTCATTTCTCCAAAATTCTATTTACAGTGCACCCTCAGGGGCTTCAATTTCAGCCCCTGCCAAGGTGAGACCTGTGGGGGGATTCACATCAGGAAGGGGGAATGGGGAGGGGGTGAAGAGGAAATGAAACAAAAAAACCCCCAAACCCCACATTCAGAATCCAGCCCGGAGGCAGGGTTAATTTAGGGGAATTACCAGGGTGTGATGAGCACCAGTTATGTCTCAAAAAGGACCAAAATTCCACACAGCAAGAACTGTTACAGCACAGGACAGACATTCCCAACAGCTTATTCCCCAAACAAAGGCATGTGTGAAAAACAGTTCCAAGGCAGATTAAGCAACATGTTTCAACTGCAAAGAGGTTTGTTCAAAACTCTAAATCCTGCTTAAAAAGAGAAAGGAAATTAAAATTAAAAAAACAAACAACAAATCCCAAAATAAAGAACCAAAAGTTCTGTTGTGCCGCAGAGCTAACGAAACTCACAGCGAGGCTGCCAAGCTTGGCTGTGAAAGGGTTAGAGGAGACAAAACAGGACGATTTCCGTCACTCCAATCAGTCCCAAAATCCTTCGAGGGGGCTGGAAAAGAAATCTGGTGTGAGAGTTCAACCATTTCCACTCCTGGAGGGTCACTCAGGGGGTCTGGAGCAGGATGAGCCCAGCTCCCAACACTCTCCCCTGGCAGCCAGGCCAATCCCTTCTGTGCAAGTCACATTTTTAAAAATAAAACACAAAAAAACCAACCCAGCAACCTCTGTCAGGACACAGATTCAAGTACCTGTTGCAGATAGGGTGGGGAAGAAGACTGAATAATTAATTAGCTAATTAACACTGGCAGGATTGTGATGGTGACCTCAGAGCCATTCCTGGCTGAGGAAGTGGCCAAATCTTAGCCTGGATCTACAGGTACAAAAATGCCTTTTTTTAAATGGTTTTTTTCTCTTCTTTTAAGGAAATCTTCAGAGCTGGCCAATTAAAATCACCCCAGGTCTGAGCACATAATGAGCTGAGGTTGGTCAATGCCTCTCTCAGTTCTCTGCTTGTTTTTAGCTTTTAGGAGTTACACCTTTTTATTTTTTCAGACATCATCTTTGGTAGATGTTAATTTCCCTCATCTTTCTTGTAAATCAAGTGCAGTTACAAAAAAGTGTTTTTTTTTTTTTTTTTCCTTTTTTCTTCATTACTTAAATTAACCAAAAAAATATAAAGTGTCCCAGTCTGAATTTGCCTAAAGTTCAGCGACTCCTCCTTTTTATCAGTTATATTTTCCATCCTTGAAATGGTGAGCTATTTTCCTTCCAATTCCTACCGAGAGGGAAACAAAAGGGTTTTTTTTTTTCTTTCTGGCAAAGCCAGTCCAATAAAACAACAACAACAACAACACAAAAAACAAGGAGTGGTTTGTGAGTCAGGCACTGCTGAACGTGACCCCTTGGGGACAGTGCCACATGTGTCCCAGCCCCTCAGCAGAGAGGAGAAAACGTCACTGGGCAGAAAGAGCAGTGCTGGAACAATGCACTTGGCTTGTTTGGAAAAGCCCTCAAATCTGAGATCTGGGCACTTCTGGAACACCAAACCCAGAGGTGCAGCGGGCGCAGCGAGGATGAGGATGGGTTTTGTCACACGGTGCCACACGTGCCCCACACGTGCCACAGGTGTGCCCCAGTGCTGCTGCAGGGTCTGTGCTGTCCCAGGCTGCAGGAGCCCCCAGGCCTGCAGCAGGATGTGACCCTATGTCAGGATGCTGGAGATGAACTCATTGAAGCGCTTCGAGTACTGCTCGGGGTTCACCGTGGAGATCTCGGCCCCGGCCTGCGGAGAGACAGCGGGGCAGGGGGGTCAAGGAGGGGTCGGGGCATCCAGGAGGGGTCAGCGTGGGCAGGGTGGTCAAGGAAAGGGCAGGGAGGGGTCAGTGAGGGGTCAGCGTGGGCAGGGTGGTCAAGGAAAGGGCAGGGAGGGGTCAGTGAGGGGTCAGTGTGGGCAGGGTGGTCAAGGAAAGGGCAGGGAGGGGTCNAGGGAGGGGTCAGGGAGGGGGCAGCGTGGGCAGGGGGGTCAAGGAAAGGGCAGGGAGGGGTCAGTGGGGGGTCAGTGTGGGCAGGGAGGGGTCAGTGAGGGGTCAGCAAGGACGGGGGGGCAGGGAGGGATCAAGGTGGTCAAGGAGAGGTCAAGGAGGGGTCAGGGTGGTCAAGGAGGGGTCAGGGTGGTCAGGGGGTCAAGGAGGGGTAAGAGGGGTCAGGGAGGGGTCAGGGGGGTCAAGGAGGGGTCAGGGATGGTCAAGGAGGGAGGGGTCAGGGGCACAGCCCCTCTGCTGGGGAGGATCCATGACTAAGAGAAAACCCAGCACATCTGGAGAGATCCCCAAGGAAAATGGCTTTAGCTCCAGCTGCATGTCCAGTCAGGGCACTGGGTTTGCTCGTGCGTGGCTCGCAGGTTTAGGAGCACGAGAACTCCCGGAGCTGAGTCAGGGAGGGTGAGGATGGATTTCAGGAAAAGGTTTAGCACCCAGAGGGGCTCTGAGCACCGGAACAGCTCCCCAGGGAATGGTCAGGCCCCAGGGCTGCCAGGGTGGGATTTGGGGTCTGTGATGGGTCCCCTCCACCCCAGCACATCCCAGGATTCCACACAATCTCCCCGGGGTGCTGGCTGGGCTGGACTCCACCTTAAAGGTGCTTCCAACCTCAGCAATGCCCTAACTCCATGTCCTGCTGGGCTGGGCTTTCCCAAGCCCTGCTAGGAGCTCAGGGGGACTGCCAGGACACAGAGGTGACCCAGGGCTGTCACCCTTCATCCAGTCCATCCCTCCAGCACCTCCCAAATTGGGATGGAAATACAAATTATCCCAACCAACCACAGGGAAAACCTCACCCTGAGGAGACACGGAGGGAAGTGCTGAGCACGGGGGCTGGAGAATTCCCACCCTGGCAGGAAGATCAGTGTTGGGGACACCTTCCCCCCCAGGAGATGCTGCAGAGCAGAAGCCCCAGAGCCCACACCCCCAGGCAGGCTCACCCCGTGTTTCACTGTCTTGGCAGCGTGTGCAGCTTTCTTCTTGGTGTCGTAGGGCGTGAGGATGTCGATGATGGCCATGAAATAAACCTCCTTCCTGGGGGCACCTGGGGGCATGGCAGGGGCTCAGTCCCCTGGGCACAGCCAACTTCCCCCCACCTCCAAAAAACCCCCTGGGCACCCCCAGCTGCACCCCCACCTCCGGAAACACTGGGCAGGGCTGGTTTGGGGCAATTCACAGAGAAAGCAAAGGCAGCTGGAGGCTGCACAAGGGCAAAGATGACTGGAGCAGCCCACCAGAGGCTCTCTGAATGTGCCACCCCTCTCCCAGCATTGCTTGTCCCCTTCCAGCCACCACCAGGGACTGCCCAGCAAAGCAGGGACAGCCCTCCTGTCTCCTGGACTCCACCTTAAAGGTCTTTTCCAGCCTCAGCAATGCCCTGATTCCACATCCTGCTAGGCTGGGCTTTTCCCAAGCCCTGCTGGGAAGCTCAGGGTGGCTGCCAGGACACTGGAATGGCCTCAGGGGTGTCACCCTGGCTGCCAGGACTGACCCACCCTACTGAGCCTGGGACACCTCCCCTTTCCCTGCCCTCCATCCTTCCTCCACAGCTCCCTCACACCTCCCCTGCCCTCCATCCTTCCTCCACAGCTCCCTCACACCTCCCCTGCCCTCCATCCTTCCTCCACAGTTCCCTCACACCCTCCCTGCCCTCCACAGCTCCCTCACACCTCCCCTGCCCTCCATCCTTCCTCCACAGCTCCCTCACACCCTCTCTATCTTCCACAGCTCCCTCATACCTTCCTTGCTCTCCACAGCTCCCCACAGCTCCCTTGCCCTCCAAGTTCCTCCTCAGCTCCCTGCCCTCCCCAGCTCCCCGCACTCACTCTCGTGGCTCTTCATGGCGTACACATCCACAGAGGGGTCGAACTCCCCGGGCCCGAAGAACCGGGGGTAGTTGAGGAGGTTGCCGGGGCTGTCAGGGGGGGTCCCGTAGGAGGAGATGGGGTTCCCCCCCAGCCCGTCGTTCTCGCACTCCTCGTCCTCTGCCCGCTCCTCCACCTCCATCTCCTCCTGCTCGGCCCGGTCCACGTCGTGGATGCCCACCAGCAGGCTGTAATCCATGATCTTCAGCTGGGCTAAAAACTGGGAGAGAGGCAGCAGTGAGACCTGGCAGCCCTACCTGCAGTGCCATTCCAAGTAGCAGAGCTATCTCAAGTGTGATAGGTTCTCTGAGAGCTCGAAGAAAAACCCATCAGGCCGGGGGCCCATACTGTGACAGATGCAGTGAGGGGAGACAGAGCAGAGCTGTCCCCCAGGAAATTACCTCCACATCCCCCAGGAAATTACCTCCACATCCCGCTTCAGCTTCTCAAGGAAGTTCTTTTTACTCTCTTCTCCAACATGCAGCTTCTGACCCTCATTCAAGAAGTCGTTGTCCTTGAACGTTGGGAGATCCTTGGCCTGCAAAAAGCCTGAGGTGAAATTCCCCAGCCCCCTGCCAGGGGAGGGTGTGGGTGCAACAGCCCCTGCTCACTCTGGGCTTCTGGGGTGCCCAAAGTCCACCGAGGATGGAAAGGGCATCAGGCAGAGCACAGGACATGTCAGGGAATCTGTGGCTCAGCTGGACCTACAGGGAAGCTCAAGGGAGACGTGGAGCAAGTCAGCTTTAAAAACTGCACAGCTGGGCCAGGGATGCTCCAAGCAGTCCTCAGAACTGAACAGAAATTAATGAAAGAAATTAATTTTCTTGGCTTTTGACTGCAGGGGGAAAGGGGTGAATGCTTGGGGGGAAAAAAAAAAAAATAAGGCAAACCTTCTCTTCCTAAAGATTTGAGGAAAAAATTCAAGCTATGTTTTTTTGAGGTCTCTGCCTGCAGCAAGCCCTGAGAATTGTGGGGATGTGGGAGAACTCAGAGCCCCTTTGTGCCTCAGGGTTTCAATTCTTTAGTGACACAAGAGCGTGGGGTGGCTTTGTGAGCTCCCATGAACCACCCAGCTGCACAGGCCAGGGAGTCTGGCGCACTTGGGGGTTGCCAGAGGATTCAGGGCAAATGGGAGTTCCCTGGCTGCTGGCTGGGATCTTTTAGGGCAGGCTGGAGCAGACTCCAACACTGAAAATCCTACATGCCAAACATGGACTAGCACGAGGCACTGCTGGGATTCCAA
The DNA here is from genome assembly GCA_013400635.1 of Hypocryptadius cinnamomeus. Lineage (NCBI taxonomy): Eukaryota > Metazoa > Chordata > Aves > Passeriformes > Zosteropidae > Hypocryptadius > Hypocryptadius cinnamomeus. Next base: position 26,115 of record VYZP01007571.1, on the reverse strand, counting down.
CAGGGATTTCAAGGCAGCAGCACAGAAGTCCTGCAGGGGAAGGAGGCTCAGCCCTAAATTCCCCCACTCAAGCCAGGTTTAGGAATGTGCCAAGGATCTGGTTTATAAATCTTCTGGAGGAAGATCTACCCCTGACCTGCCTGGGGTTGGCACCCAGGGTGCTGTGAGGAAACCCTTCCATAGGGACAGCACTGCCCTCAGGTGGGGTTTGGTTCTGCTGGGACTGTCCCCCACTCCTGGCAGTGCCACCACAACATGGTAGGGCAGGCAGAGCCAGCTCCCTGCCAGCCTGAAAAGGGGGACAGAGACAGGGTGAACTCAGGGCCTGTGGAACCTCCCCTGCTCAAAACCCCCGTGAAAAAGGGAATGGAAAGGAAAAGGGAACTCAGTTGGAGCTGTCTGCTTCCAAGCACCAGGTGAAAGGAAAGGCTGGCCAGGGATGGCTCCATACCTTCTCTTTATCACTTGCTTCCCTGGATACTGTTGAGCCCTAATAAAGAAACAAAAAAAAAA
>VYZP01007571.1:1977-25573 GCA_013400635.1 Hypocryptadius cinnamomeus | reverse complement strand
AAAAAAAAAAAAAAAAAAAAGAAAATATCATTACTGCACTCTGGGTCACATTCCAAATGAATTCACTGACACCATTTAATTTCTCCATGCAGGAAAACAATGAAAGCATTTTTAAAATCAGTGCTCAACCCCCTTTTGGTAATCTCCTGGGATGGGGGAATGGACCAACACTGAACCTCCATGCACAGCCTCCCAAAACTTGATCCCCTGAGCATAGCCCAAAGGCCAGGACCCTGCCAAGGGGGGTTCCAGGCCCAACCCCCAGAGTTCTAATGCCTCAGGTTTTAGTTTTTATGTTTTTCAGATTCTGTGCTGCTTTAGTGTGTGGGTCTGGGCTCCATATTATGGGATGGTGAGCTCTCTGCACAGAGCAGGGAGACAAAACAATTCCTGCTCTAGCTGGGGACCAAGGACAAATGATCCAAATCTCAGCCCAAGAGCACAAACAGCGTGGAATGAAGAGAGAAAAACAAGCAGGATGGGACTGCATGGGCTGAGGCTGGAATTGGACAATGAACTGCAATCTGCAAATGGTGCAGAGCTGATCACAGTGAGAGACCCTGTGAACAATCAACATTTTGGGGCCATTTTGGTTCATCTTGGGTTCATTTTGGGGCCATTTTGGTTCTTTTGGGTTCATTTTGGTTCATTTTGGGGCCATTTTGTGGCCATTTTGGTTCTTTTGGGTTCATTTTGTGACCATTTTGGTTCACCTGGGGTGCAGCCCTGGCTGGGCTCCTGTGCTGCCCAAGGTGGATCCATGGAGGAGATCCTTTTAATAAATCCCAGCTTTATTCTGTAACTCTGCCTGGCCTCTGCTCTAGGTCAGGCTTGAGAAGGCCTCACCTTCAGGTCGTACTTCCTGTGCACGGTCAGCCTGTGGCTGAAGACGTTCCTGGTGACCACCATGTAGGTCTCCACCCCATCCACGGTGAGCCGGTACATGCCCAGGAACTGGGGCAGCAGCGTGTTCCCGTGGCACTCCACGATGAACTGTGGGACAGCAGGGAGGGACAGAGCTGTGTCACACAAAGCCCAGCTCTGACACAACATAAACTCGGTGAGGTGCAGCAGCCAAGGCACCCATGGGAAAGGAAAGGAGGATTGGAACAGCTCCTGGGGTCTCCAGGAAAGGAGTGGGGATGGGGAGAGTCCCATTCCCTGAGCAAGCTGGCCCAGGGAGTGCCACCCTGCCCAGGACAGGGAGCTGGGACATCTCCAAGGTTCTTCCCAGTCCTGGGATTCTGTGACTCTGTGTGTGGAGCTGGGAGATCTCCTAGGCTCCTCACAGCCAATCCTGTGATTCTGTGACTCTGTGTGTTGAGCTGGGAGACCTCCAGGGCTCCTCCCAATCCTAGGATCCTGTGACCCTGTATGTGTCCAGCCTGCTGTGACAGGCCAGATGTGCATTGGCACTGCCCAGCTTCACTTCTTGTGGCTACCTCGGTGTGTCTGGAACTCAGGGCCTGTTAAACACCCCTTGCTCAGAACCCCTGCAGAGCAGAAGGGCTGGAGCCAGCATGTGGACCAGGACATTTCCAGCTGTCTCACTGTGACGCCACTTCCCAGCTCCCCTCCAGCCCCTTTGGAAGGTCTGAGGCAATAAATGAGGAGCCTGTTTGCAGCTCTGATCTACCAGGGATCCATAATTTATTGATACAAGGGCCAGGATGAGCTGGGAAGGGGCTCAGCATTACAAACAGCTGCTGGATTGTCCCTCAGACATTTGTCCCTCAAATTTTTGCCCCTCAGATTTCTGTCCCTCAGGATTTTTTTGCCTCAGACCCTAAAGACCTTTTTTCCCCACAAAACCTCCGTGCAAGCTCTGCCAGCTGTGAATCCAAGCTCCAGACCCCCAGCAGATCCCCAGGTGTGCACGGGGGGCTCCAGACTCACCGTACCTGGTGGTACTTCTTGAGGATGTTGTGCATCTCTGCCACGTCCTCGCTGGACACGGCCTTGATGACGAACCTCCTGTCGTAGGTGGTGAGGAAGCGCGCGCCGCAGCGGCCCTGGCTGTCGCTGTTCACCGGGGCGCTGCGTGTCACCGAGTTCTGGGGGACAGACACGGCGTGGGGACAGTGCCAGGAGCTGTCACCTCCCTCAGCAGCAGGGCTAGCCCCATAGGAACCCCCTGAGCAGCCCTAGAAGCAGGGCCAGCCCCACAGGAACTCCTGAGCAGCTCTAGAAGGAGGGCCAGCCCCACAGGAACCCCGGAGCAGCTCTGAAAGGAGGGCTAGCCCCACAGGACCAGCTCAGGGCACCAACTCTGGCTGTGAACTCCAGGTTTGGTGCTGCTAAGGGAAAAACCCAATTGTTTAAAAGTCTGGACGTGTTTTTAGGGCTTCCAGCTGGCCCTCTGATTTTCTGGCAGGTTTTACTCAAACACCTGGTGGGTGTTTTTGGAAGGTGTTTTTTACTGAAGGGTTTTTAGAGGTGTAGGATACACAGGTCAAGAGCTCTCAGCATTTCATCTCAGGGATTTAAGAACAGTCAGGATATTCCTAAGGCTTAAGGAAAACCAGACAAAAACAAGTGAAATGGCCTGTTGTCTTTTCCCTCAAAAAGCAGCTTAGTCTGGCCAAAATCTCAGTGTTTGGGGATTCTTCACAGGTCATCCTGCACCAAAAGCCACCCTCAGGCTCTGCTATTCTTACTCCTGGGCGCACAAGATGAGTATAAATAGCTTGGTTGTTCTTCTGACAACCAGCAGCATCTGCCTTTAGATCCCTGTCTCCACCCTTAGCAACCAGACAGTGCAGCAGGGCTGGAAAATCCCAGGAAAACTGCAGAGCAGGGATCAATTCCCTGAGCCACAACACCAGCTCTTTGTTCTGCTGCCTCTCCCCAGGTAGCAGGGCCTGCTGCGAGCTCCTCCCTCAGCCCCAGCCACTGCTGCTCACACCTCAAGCTGTCACCTGTCCCCTCCACCTGCCCACAAGCCATTCTGTCAACCAACAACCTCTCACCAGCATCTCCTTATCACAGACAGGGAGGGCTATGAAACACAGCAGCAGCAACAGTGATCCTTAAGTTTTCCAGCATTTCTGGGCTGGACATTGGGTTTCAGGCTGGATTATCTGGGTTTTTTTTAGGTGACAGTGGCACTACTGTGTCCCCCTTGCTCAGCTCTGGCAGCAGAGGGAGCCTGCAGCAGAGCCTGCTCTGGGAGAGAGATTTACCATGTCATGCTGCAAGTGTGCCCAGTGGTTTCCTTTCAGAATGAAGCATTTAAAGCTTTTAAAACTTTAATGAAGTAGGAAAAAAACTCTGCTGCTGCCAACGGCTTTAGAGAGCGTCAGGAAAATAAAGGCAAACAGAAAAATCCCCTTTGCTGCTCGCTGACATTTACAAAGGGATCTGTGCCAGGCAGTTTAATCAGCCTTCACCTCAAAACCACAGAGCTTTTCTTCTGGTGCTGGGAAGCAGAAATCGTGACCACACAGAGCATTACCAAACTCACAGCCCTCGGCTCCCTTCCTGTCACTCCCACCTCTCCCACAAATTCAGCCTCCTGGCTCCGTTCCCACTCGAGCCATCACAGTTTACCCACCTGAATTTAGCTCAATTAACATTTTCTGTTCCAGTTGGGCACTTTTAAACAAACCAAAGCTTTTTTAAAGCTCTGAGAAGGGGAAAGCAATCCCTCAGAACAACAGGGGGAGTGTAAATGATGAACTACAGAGAATGTGGGTCACACCTGGGGAGGGTGTCACCACAAAGAGGTGTGACACGGGCATGGGGGGAGGCAGCGTGGGACCAGCCCTGCTCCAGCTGCTCTCCCCACCAGGCACGGAGCATGTGGAGGGAGCAGGGAGGCTGCAGCACTCCCCCACGTGCCTCTACAGTCAGAGTGTTCCAGGGGATGCCCCTGGCATCGTGCCCGCTCTGTCACCACGTGCTGGGGACACTCCAGCTCCCTGACACCCAGCCTGCCCGGGGCCACGTGGCCACCACGGCCTCGCTGGCCCTGCTCTGTGTGATCTCCCAGCCCTGAGCTGCCCCTGCTCAGCTCCTGGTGCTCAGAGCTGGCCTCCCTGGCCCTGCTCCATGTGTTCTCCCAGCCCTGAGCTGCCCCTGCTCAGCTCCTGGTGCTCAGAGCTGGCTTCCCTGGCCCTGCTCCGTGTGTTCTCCCAGCCCTGAGCTACCCCTGCTCCGCTCCTCGTGCCCAGGGCTTGGAGCTGGCTGAGGAAGGGTGGCCCTGCTGCAGCAGCCAGAGCTGTAACATCTCCCTGTCCCCAGAGCTGAGCCCAGCAGACTCCTCTCCAAGAAAATCAGCCCCTCTGGCATTAGGGGATGGATCCCAAAGCAGGAGCCATCTTGATACACCCAATTCAACAACACACACTTGGCTGAAAGCAGCAGATTCACCTGAATCTGTACAAACACCAGACTCATTTTCCTTGCAGATATTCCACACTGGATCATTGTTGTCCTCCAGCCCCTGCTGTTCACAGCCACCTGTGCCCCAGTTTCATGCCTTGGGAGCAGGGATCACCTTCCCCTCCCACTGCCCTGTGCTTGGCACAGCAAAATCCACTGCACTGCTGTGGTTATGGTGGAACCACTCAAACGCCAATTATAAACCCAGAAAAGCTGCTGGCAGCAACGTTTGCAGCATGGTTTCTCTGCCAGGGTGGCTGCTCTGTCCTCAAGAGAAGAGAGAGTACCTGGTAGTCCTGGTCATCGATCCCAAATCTCTCCCGGAGGTTCCGGAACACCAGGGGACAATACTCCTTGAATTTGAAGCGGCTTGGCAGGTTCTCCCTAGGGCAGGGCAGAGATGTCAGCAGTGCCACCCAATGCCACGCTGGCTCCCCCTCCCTGCCAGCCCCCCAGGACATCCCAGCCCTGCTGTCCCCTCGGCTCCTTCCTTTGGATGCCCACAAATCCCATCTCTCCCAGGGAACTCTGCAGGGTCCTGGCTAACAGGGATGGGAGCGTGGAGCTTGCGTGGCTGCCAGGGCAACCCCGCCACAGGCCACTCTAAGGGAGCCATCCTGCCTGTGCCCTCCTCAGGGGCTTTGTCACACTGGCACATGGCTGTCCCCGCACACCCTGTCACCACTGCCACTGCACACACTGTCACACAGCTGTCACTGCACTCGCTGTCACCACTGTCCCTGCACACACTGTCACACAGCTGTCCCTGCACACACTGTCACCACTGTCCCGGCACACACTGTCACACAGCTGTCCCTGCACACACTGTCACACAGCTGTCCCTGCACACACTGTCACACAGCTGTCACTGCACACGCTGTCACACAGCTGTCACTGCACACACTGTCACACAGCTGTCCCTGCACACTCTGTCACCACTGTCACTGCACACACTGTCACACAGCTGTCCCTGCACACACTGTCACCACTGTCACTGCACACACTGTCACACAGCTGTCACTGCACACACTGTCACCACTGTCCCTGCACACACTGTCACACAGCTGTCCCTGCACACACTGTCACCACTGTCCCGGCACACACTGTCACACAGCTGTCCCTGCACACACTGTCACACAGCTGTCCCTGCACACGCTGTCACACAGCTGTCCCTGCACACGCTGTCACACAGCTGTCACTGCACACGCTGTCACACAGCTGTCACTGCACACGCTGTCACACAGCTGTCACTGCACACGCTGTCCCTGCACACCAGGCAGAGCTGCAGGAGCAGAGGGGCTGGGCTCTGGGTTCAGCTCCCATCACAGCACCAGGAGGGTCAAGGCCCCACAGCCCAGCTCAGCCACAGCACCCAGGAGAAGCTGGCTCTGCTGCCCCCAGGCACAGGACAGGGGACAATGACAGCATTCCTTGTCACTGAGGGAGCTGCATCTGCTCCTCCCACAACCCTGATCCTGCCCAGGGGGAGAAGCAGAGTTTGGTCCTGCTTGGACACAGTGGGAGAATTTGGCAGCTCCTTGTCAATGAGAAAGCCTCGCAGTGACACGTGGGGAGCTCAGATCTTCTCTGGAGGAGAAGGGGGAGAGCAGATCCCGCACATTGGATGTGCCAGGAGAGACAAACTTCCCAATCACCTCCCACTCTGCAAAGCTGATCCCTGTGAAACCTGGGGAAAACAAAGGATTAATCAGGGAGCACTGCAGCCCGGCAGAGCCGGGGTGGAGAACGCAGCTCTGAGCACCAGCCACAACCACGACTTCAAAACAGCTTCCAAAAATTGATTTTTTGGGAAAAGGAGACAGGGGTAACTCCAGAGAGACTCCATGAGCACAGCACAGCTGCAGAGCTGCCTCCTGTGAACAGTTTAATCCCTCAAAGGATGGAAACCAACCACCACAGAGTATCTCAGTGCAGACTGACCACACCATGGCCTGTCCAGGGTCTGGGCAGGGCACAGGGCATGGATTCTCCTGGCAGTACAGCTGGGAACAACCCAGCAGGCCTCCCCCAGGCCAGCTGACCTCACAGCACAGAGCTCTGACCACAGAGAGGTTGGGAAGCTCCTACTTACTTGTTGAATAGATGATTGTCCACCTTAATCTTACTGTAGGCTTTAAAGTCATCGGGCATTAACATGACGGGGACGGGAACATTGCTGAGCTCATTGATCTGCAAGAGAGAGGAAAGGGAGACTCAAACTCCAGGTCCCACTGCCCTGGGAACCTGCAGGGATGCCCAACACCCAAGGGATGGTTTGGGGCACTGTGACCCATCAGACAGAAGCAGCTGGGGAACACTGTGGTGACAGGCCACAGCAGCACCTCGTTCCACGATGTGGTGAATCCTCCTGAGACAACCTTTCCCCTTCCACTGACCATCCAAGACACAGCTGAGAACCCAGACAAACCACAGGCCAAGAACCAGCAGATTTTATGTTTTAACTTAACCACCTCGCTGAGAAAATGTTCCAATGTTAATCATTCCTGCTACAAACCAGGATGACCAAAGCCTTTGGTGCAGCCCAGCACAGCTCCCCGTGGATGCTGTTTCCATGCTGGCTGTCTCCTGTTGCTCCCATCCCACCTTCTCTGGAGGGATGAGTCACTCACTAGATTGTTTTTGCTCCTTAGTCATGTGTGGCAGCCACAGGAACACGGGGAAGCAGAAGAATGAATGTTCAGCTACTATTGTACAGGCGGCCTCGTGCTGCAGCACTCAGCAGTCTCAGCATTAATAATATTATAATAATAAAAAAGATCTACCTCTGGACTGTGTCTGGCTGTCCTGCTCCAGTCACTGACAAGGCTGTGCCAGAATCAAGAGGTTTCTGAGCTGCTTTTTCTGAGGACAGCCCTGGTGCCATCCCCTCCCAGGGACTCCCCACAGCCCCATCTCACTGAACTCCTGCTAACAGCCTGGATTCAGGAAGCAATTCCATCCCAGCTCTGTTCCCATGACTGCTGTGCCAAGCAGGTAGTGCAGGAGAGGGAGGCAGACAACGCTGGCACCAGCGGGGTTTGGCTCCCAGTCAGCTCTGGGGGGTGTTCCCAGCACCAAAACCTCAGGCAGGTCAAGTGACTCCCAGCACACTGGGAAAGCTGCTGGAAAACTTCCCTGCTGGCTGGGAGCAGGGGCCAGGCTCAGGAAAGGGATCCAGCTCTGGGATTCCCCGTTCCCTGCATGCAGCAGGACACACGGCACCGCCCAAAGTGCTGCCACATCCCTGCTGGGCTCTGCAGGGTTCAGCCCCAGGGACGCGCCGTGGGCCAATTCCATACAGCCCGTGCTTATCCCACCCTTTCTCCATCGTTACCACGAAAATCCAGACCAGATTTAACACACGTCAGACTGGGAAGAAAGACACATCCCAGTGCCAGGAGGGAAGGTGGCTATTTTCAGAGCCAGCCATCCCACACAACAGACAGAAGCGGGAAGCGGCTCCTGGAGGGAGCGGAGCTGGAGCTCTGCAAAGCCCTGCCCTGCAAAGCCCTGCCCTGCACCACAGGGCTTAATTTTTAGCTTTTATATTTTGCCTTAAGTTTTAGCTCTTATATTTTTCAGATCCTGTGCTGGATTAGGGTATAACTCTGAACTCCATACAGAGTATTTGCAAGCTCTCATCACAGTTTGATCAGATAAAACAATCCTCCCAGGCCTGAGAACCAAAGTCACCATCACAGCCTCAGGCCTGAAAACTATGAACAAAAATTAATGGGAGAGGGGGAGAGCAAACTGGGGGACTATGACTTCATTACCTGAAGCTGTAATTGGACATTAACCCCTGACATCCCAAAAAACTCATGACTGTCATCCATCTCAGGTGTAGCCTCTGCAGCGCCCAAGGTGTAGCTGTTAAAGCCTTTAATAAATACCCACTTTACTCTCCAACTCCGTCTCTAGCCCCTGTTCTAGGTATCCAGCCCAAGGCATCACAGCACTGCCACAAACCCTGTGGGATGTATGGAAAACGCTGCACAGATGAATGAATGAATAAATAATGGCACACATCCCCCACCGGCAGCATCCCCGAGTAGGGAGAGGCCGATGCCCCCCGAGTTCGGCTCAATCCTGCACGGAGCCAATCCTTGAGCCAGAGGGGAGGGAAAAGGGAACAGACTCCAGGTGAGGAAGGGATCTCCCAGCTCGCAGCCACTGCAGGGAGCTGCATCAGAGTCCCACGCAAAGATTTCCCCCCGGGGCGAGGAGAAAACAACTCACTCTGCACCGAGACAGAGGCGCTGCCTCCAGCCACTAATTATTGCTGTCTGCCAGGAGGGAAAGCCTGACAGCTCCTGCCACACGCCTGCTCCCAGCCCTCTTCCCGGCGTGGGGAAGGCACAAACAAGCCATTATCAGCTCCTTGCCGAGCGGAGGAAGGGTGCTGACGGCTGAGAGGGAACAGCGATTCCGAGGCTGCCTCCTCGCTGGCAGCAATTCAGACACAAATGTTCTGAGGCCTCGCTGGGTGCCCTCGTTTCTGCCACGGCACAAACCTCAAAGCGAGTGTGGGACCTGTTGCGAGGCTCCTGAGTGGCAGAAATGGTGCACCAGGATAGCTCTGGATCGTTTCAGAGGTGCCACCACTCCTCACAAGATAAAAAAGCCCAAAAAATCCTCCCTGTGGAAGCCTTTCCCCCCCTTCCAGCACAGCTGGCTGGATGCTTTGGGATCTGGCTTTGGAGGAGACACAGAGAAGGGACGGGGTCGTGCTGGGCACCGAGATGTGGATAAAGGGCTGGATTTGGGATTCTGGCTCTGAAGGAGGCACAGAGAAGGAAGAGGGGCACCAAGATAAGGATGAAGGGCTGGAGTGGTCATTTCTAGACCCAGCAATGCCCACCTGCCCTCCCTCAAGGCAGCTCTGGGGCAGTGGTCACTGTGCCTCTGTTCCTGGCACCAGTCTGGAAGAAAACACAGATTTGTTTAGTTTAGTTGCTACATCGGGTTTTTTAAATTTAAATTTTTTGTTGTTTCAGCACATGTGTGCTCCCACAGCAACACCCATGCCTGACACTTTCCCAAGGGAGAGGAACAAAAAGCCCCCACACACCTCGGGAAAGAGATATCCCAACCCCACCCTTCTCACAGCACAACTCTCAGCATCCAGCCTCCTTCCCAAGGATTATCCAGCCAAATCCTGAAACACGAGGAATCCTTCCCAAAGGAAAGCCTGGCCAGCAGCACCTATCACCTCTCCAGAGGGATCCTCTCCTAAGACTCATCCCGGGGGAATCTGAGCAGCCTCCTGGAGGGAGCAACGTGACAAACGCCTGGCACATGTTTGCTCTCTTGCCTTCTCCCCGGGGAGAGGCGTGGAGCAGCAAATTAAATATAGCAGAGTGTGTGTGAGTGTGTGTCCCGGGGTATTTATGCTCCAGGAGGCAAGGTCACAGCAAGGTGCATGGCAGGGAGGTGCTCAGCCCCCAGGGAGCACATTCCCAGGGATCTGTCCCCAAAAAGAAGGACAAAACCCCAAAACTCTGCCAGGACCAGGATCTCTGGGGCTGTGGGTACCAGGGAGATGCTGGGTGTGGTTCTGGAGGAGGCAGGGACAGAGGGCAGAGGTGCAGCAGCATCACAAACACACACCTGGGCCCTCACGGGCTGTTTTGGGCACCACAGCCACTGCAAGGCACAGGAGCAGCAGGCTGTGCCACACCTCTGCCACATGAGAGGTCCCCAAAATGGGGACAGAACGGCTCACCATTTGGAGCCCAGGGATTTGCAGTCACACCCAGCTCGATGCTGGGTTCCCTTAAGACTTCCAGCTTTTCAGCCCTGATCTGCCCTTGAATCCACTTCACTTTTTAGCCCTGATCTGCCCACAAACCCACTTCACTTTGTGGCCCAGATCTGCCCCTGAATTCCCTGGAATATCAGCCCGTTTTTGCCCGCTCCTCTCCTGCCCAGAGTTCTCCATCTCCCCCCGAGAGGGACCAGCCCGGGCCGAGAGCACCATCCAAAAGTGCCTTTTGTCTGTGCCAGCTGCGTTCGGCAGAGATAGGGCTGGGCTCCTGCCCCTCCCAGGTCAGACACAGCCACAGCCACAGCCACAGCGGCACCGCAGAGCCCCACAAAGGGCTCGGACACGCCCGGGGGCTCTCAGCATTTCCCACCGAGGCACAACCCAGACAAACCCGCTGGGACAGAGACCCTGCCCGTTTTTCACTGGTTTTGCCATATCCTGAGAACAAACGAGCAATTCCCGATGTCCAGAGCCACCCCACAAGGACAGAGGGATCGAAGCTGCCCAATCGCAGAGGAGCAGAGGGAAAAGCAGCTGGATGCCAACAAGGATCAGGGATCAAAAGCAGGAGTTGAGAGAGGGAAAACCTCTTCCACTGCCTATACCCTTCATCCTCAGCACAATCCAGCTTTGCAGGGCTGCAAAAACACCTCCTCCCTCTCTCTCTGCCAAGCTTTTACTTCCTGGTCACTGGAATTCTCCAGCAGCACCACTCAGGACTCTGGGTTGATGATTTCTCTTTGCCACCAAAGCCAATTCCTTTCCCAATAAAAGCCACATCAATATTCCGTGTCATTCAGGGACAGCTGTTGGGATGAACGGGCCAGGCATAATTTTGTTTCAAAACCTGACTGTAGCCTCAAAGTGGCAATTAGCATTAGTAAATTGATGGGAAAATGCCATTTGTTTACTAACAAGTTGCAGCTGATGGAGTGTGTGAGCCCACTCTCAGGGATTCTCTGCGACAGGAATTTACTCAAGGAAATAAAGATACTTTGTTCCCCTCAAAGCTTTCCAATCAGGCATCTCGGTGAGTATTAGTTAAACTTCATTATGCACTGCGGAAGGAGGTGAAAGACACATGGGAAAATCACTTTAGCACGGAGACAAACCCACAGCTGTGGCAAAACTTTCCTGCTGCTTCGCACAGAGCAGCAACTGGGTGATGGTTTGAGGGAAAAACCCTGTTTTCCATGAATTAGAGCATGATTAATCAGTACCCACACTAACAACCCCCCTGTGCAAGGCGAGGGAAGAGTGAATCTTGCAGTCAGTAATTCTTCTGGGGACACCAGGATACTTTAAGATGGAAAAAAAAAGCATCCCCTGGTGAGAGCAAACCCATCTATTAGTGAAAAAAAGTACTTGGAAAGCTGCTGGAAAGGATTCCTGGCTGCATGACAGGGATCAGGCAGTGCCACCCTCCTGTCCCCAATCCTGTCAGCCTCAGGGTCACTGGGAAGCATCCATGCTGCCAGTCCTCTCACAGGTGGGCAGAGCTGATGCGTCCCTTGGCCCAAAAAAAGTTGAGAAATGGGAAAATTCAACAACCAACTCATGGTCATGGCAGTCAGCAGAAATGAGCAGGGAAATGAGCCCTGTTCTCCTCGCTGAACCATCCAGGAAAACCCTCCTTTGTCCTCCAAAAAGGAAAAGGGCTCTGGGAATGTGAATGGGAAAGGGCTCCTGCAATGGGGATTTGAACAGGAAAAGGGCTCCTGCAATGGGCATTTGAACAGGAAAAGGGCTCCTGCAATGGGCATTTGAACAGGAAAAGGGCTCCTGCAATGGGGATTTGAACAGGAAAAGGGCTCCTGCAATGGGCATTTGAACAGGAAAAGGGCTCCTGGAATGGGGATACGAACAGGAAAAGGGCTCTGGGAATGGGGATTTGAACAGGAAAAGGGCTCTGGGAATGGGCATTTGAACAGGAAAAGGGCTCTGGGAATGGGCATTTGAACAGGAAAAGGGCTCCTGCAACGGGGATTTGAACAGGAAAAGGGCTCCTGCAATGGGGATTTGAACAGGAGCTCCTGGATGAGCAGTCGGCAGCCAGGCCCTCGGCCATTCCAGGGGCTGGCACGGCCCTGGCCATATGCTGCTCTCTCCAGAGGTCAATTAGAGCCGGGCTGGGAAGGGACAGATCCAGGCTGTTCCCACCGTGCCAGGAGCAATTTCTGGGATCTGAGTGTTTGATATGTGGCAGATGCTGCTCTGGCAGCACGGAAGGCAAGGCTGCAGAGTGGGGAGCGCCGTGCTCCATTCCCAGCACTGCTGTTTCCCTGGAATACTAACAAGCTCTGCTCCTGCTGGCACTGCTCCTGAGGGCCTGGGAGATGCCTGCTGCTCCAGTCAGGAACTGGAGCCTCTGGAGCTGCCTCGGGCAAGATCCGTGCAGCCAACAGATCTCCCCATTCCCACAAGAACGGGATGTTTGTGCCTTTCCCCTGCCAGCAGGCAGAGCCACTGGAATCTTTTCCAGCTGAGGAACCAGCAGCAGCATCACAGCCCCACAGACACAGACCCCAATCACCTCCCTGGGATCCCAGATAGGATCCCAGAGCCTTCCATCCCTACAGACACAGATCCACAATCCCAGAGCCTTCCATCCCTACAGACAGATCCACAATCCCAGAGCCTTCCATCCCTACAGACACAGATCCACAATCCCAGAGCCTTCCATCCCTACAGACACAGATCCACAATCCCAGAGCCTTCCATCCCTACAGACACAGATCCACAATCTCCTCCCTGGGATCCCAGAGCCTTCCATCAGCAGCACCTTACAACTGTTTCCATGGTTCCCAGAGCATCACACAACACTCTGTTCATCTCTCTGGCTGGGAGGTGGCTGCTCCCTTCCAGAACCATCTCAACTTTCCCATGCAGGGCATGGAAAACACACCTGGAGCACCACACACAGACCCAACCCCCAGGAGCTGCAGCTCCTCTCCCAATGCCATGACAACAGCAGGAGAAGCTTCCCCAGGAACCATCCCCACGTCTGCTGGATTCAGGGTCTGACAGAAAACTCAGAAATCAAGGCTGAGCCACGGTGGCTCTACTTTCACACAAGTTCTCCCCTCCCCTCCGTGGTTTTCTCTTCCAAAATTCAAATTGTTTGAGTCATACCACCCCCGTTTGGCCCCGCTCACACCAGCCCCACCCTGATCCTGATCCCAACCCTGGCTGGGACCACCAGGACCACTCCAAAACACTCCAAACTGCTGTTCCAGAAAGCAGCTCCTGCTCTTGGGGTGCTCCTGATGCTCTCCAGAGCCAGCCCTGCCTGTGCTCAGCAGCCTCTTTAAGGCTGTTCCAGACTGGGAGAAGGGACCCACAGGGATTTCTGCAGCATGTTGCACAAAATGGTTGTTTGTTTGATTTCTCCGTGAAAAAGCTCACCCCAGATCCAAGCAATTCTGCCAGGATCCTCCTGGCACAGCCCCGGGCTTGTGCTGAGAGCTGTTTTCCCCTCCCCCCGCTGCAAGGATCCCAGGGCAGAACTCCATGGACACAGCCCAGAGCCTCCTCACTCGCCTCTCCTTGTCCAAAGCAGCCAAATATTAAACAAATTAAAGGATTTCCAACAAAGCTTAAAGGTATTCCTGAAATGAGTTCCAAACCCCTCAGCTGGAGGCATCTAATTCCAATTCCCACCTAAGCAAGGCACTGGGATCATCTCCCAGCCACAGCTCACCAAACCATCACCCCAATGAGGCAGAGAGCTGGAGGGATTTACTGGGAAATCCTAAACGCCTTTCCAAAGGTCAGGAGGTCACAGCTGAACTTTTCTCACCCCTTTTTCCAGCCCCTCAGCTCCTTCCTGGCAGCAATTTCTTCCTAATACACATCCGATATAATCTCATTACCAGCTTAGTGTCAGCTTGCCTTCTTCCCTTTGCCCAAATATCTCACAGCCTAGTGCTCCCAAAGTTACTCTGTCCTCATCCAGGGCCTCAAATTCCTGCCAGGCTCCTACTGCCCAGACAGCAACAACAAAGAAAAACACAAAAACAACCCCAAAAAAAGGCCAATTGCCAGCAAACAAACCATCACTATGAGGCCGGGAATGAAACTCAAAAATCCCACGATTTCCATTTCTTCAGGGCTGCTAATGGCACCACTGATCAAAGGCTCATTAAAGTAATTATCCTGCTTCCTGGGCAAGGCTGGGAGCACTTGGAACATCCTTTGCCTCAAAGCCAGCACGGTGCTGAACCACATTTGGAAGCTTTCGCTCCAGCCAGCCAGGCCAGGAATGCGAGGAGGTTTTTTTTTTTTTAATTCTTGATGTGTTTTTTGTTTTGGGAAAAAAATAAGCCCGAATCCCTTTCACTCTCTAGGAAACATCCACTAATACACTGGAGAAATAGGTGTGTCTGAGCCCTAAAAGTGGATTAGTTGAGGAAGGGATGAGGCTTCTGGCTTCTTTGGCTACCAAGAACAGCACCCAGCAGCCACATCCAAGGATCCTAATGCCTGCCATCATAAACCCGGGAGAAGTTTCCAGAGAAAACACAGGGATGGTCTTGGGAATTCCCAAAGGAAATGGATCAGAGCTGAGCCGTCACAGACACTCCCAAGGGACCCTCTGACAACCTGGTTCCAGAGGAACTGAGGCCAAGAGGACACGCATGGCCTGAGTCCTGCAATCAAAGGGGACAAACCCGGGCCAAACCCCTCATTTTTGGGGGATGGAGATGGGAAACACATCGTCCAAGTGAGGTACAGCACTGTCCCCTGTGGGCTGTGACACAGGAGCATCCCTCACTGGGACAGCCATAGGGACAGTCCTGGTGGACACCCGGGGGCTGGAGAGGGGACAAGGCTGTGGGTGCCAAATTCGCGTTCCCCCCAGTGCCAGAGGGGGGATTGTGCCACAGCAACATCAACCAAAAAGGCATCAGTCCCCCTGCCCACTCCCGGGAAAATGGGTGTGGAAAAGGTGTCAGGGGTGGGGACACAGGGACGTGCCTGGCAGGGACACCCCGACCTGCGGGTCCCCAAAGCGCCTGGGGACACCGAGCTGGCAGAAAGGGACCGAGAGCCCAGGGAGGGGCTGGACCAGGGGCGGGATGGACAGGGAGGGAAGGCTGGGATTCAGCGGGGATGAGGGAAAAAAGCTGCTCTGGAGGGGAGGGAAAAGGCCCAGCCTGAGGGGGAGCGGGGAAGGGTCGGATCTGAGGGGGATGAGGGGACGAGGCCCCGCTCCCGGCTCTGAGGGCCGGGGGTTGGGGTGGGCTGGGGGCGCCGCGCCGCCCGCTCTCTCACCGTGTGGTTCGCCCCCCACATAAGGACGCTGAGCAGCGGCTCCGAGGCCCGGAACAGCTTCACCTTCTGGCACACGAAGTGTTTCTTCTTGGTCTTGGTCTTGCTGGCGCTCAGGGCCGAGCCCACGGCGGCCACGGCTCCCGCCGCCGTCCCCGCGGCCCCCGCGCAATTCGCGGCCATGGCGGACCCGACCGACCCCCTCCCCGCGCCCCCCTNGGCTCGGGCTGCGGCAGGAGCGGGGAGAGCCGCGGCATGCATTGGGCTGTGAGAGGGAACCACGGAGAGTGATAACACAGGGAGAAGGAGACAGAGGGGAAAAAAAGCCCCGTTCCCTCCTCCTCCTCCAGGAGATGGTCTCGCCCACCCGCCGTGACGCGCCCACCAGGGCCACGCCCCGCTAGGAACGGACCAATCAGCAGGGAGGCGACTGGAATTATGAATGGGCTGTTACACACGTCACGCGCCGCCGTTTAAAGGGCCCGCGGCTGCTTGGGGACCGCGCCGGGACCCTCGGGGGGACAACGGGGACCCCTCCGGCCCCGGGGCGCGGCCTGCCGGCTGGACACAGCCGGGAAGGGGCTGCTGCGGCCTCCCGAACCCTCACCGACCCTTCCCGCCCACAGCCAATCCACCCCTGCCCCTCCCATCCCCCCCAGAGCCACAAAGGACATTTAACAAACGACAGCGAAGTTTCTTAATTAAAAAGGTAAAATAAATCTACACTGCTGTACATATACACATTACTTACATTACAAAATCCCAGAGAAATATTTTCTGTGTCAGCTACGCTCTGCTCATTCCCTTTTTTCCCCCCTCAGAAACTGCTTCTTTTGGGTCAGAGATCAATGAAATAAATCTGTGAGCCACCAAATGCCAGCCACACACACCCCACTGTGAGGTGTGGCTGCAAACGGTGACAGCGTGGAACAGGGTTCATGTAGTGCTGTCAAATTCCATGGGACTACCTCCCGTGTGGATCGGTCCTGCTCTGGATTTTAAGGATTCACAAAAATAGATCTTCAGCTCTGGCACAGGAGGAAGCAGTGACCAGCCAGCAGAGCCTGGTAATAATGTACAAAAGTGACACCAGTCGGGGTGGGGAGAGGAGGAGAAGCTCTGGCAACAGGTTAAGAATGGAACACAGGCCCCAAACGCTCCGAGGGCTCAGTTCCAGGATCCGCTCTGGGAGCTGGAATTGTTCCTGGAGAGCTCTCACCTCTGGGAACAAACATCCACTGAGCTCCTGCCCAGGGCAGGGGCAGGACAGGCTTCACCTCTGCATGAAGTTCTTCTCCAGGGCAGCAGGAGTCCTCTGCAGGGAGTGGATGTTGCGCTTGACCCGATCCTCCAGGCTGGAGGTGGAGGCACTCTCCAGCTTCAAACGGCTGCAGGGAACGGGAGCAGAGACAGAAATCACAACCCTGACTGAAGGACAGCAGCTGTGGGCTAGAGACTGGATATTGGGATGGAATTCCTTGCTGGGAGGGTGGGGAGGGGCTGGGATGGAATTCCCACAGAACCTTGGCTGCCCCTGGATCCAGAAGGTGTCCCAGGAGCAGCCTGGGACAGTGGAGGTGGCCCTGCCACGGCAGGGGTGGCACTGGGTGGGATTTCAGGTCCCTCCCACCCAAACCATTCCAAGATTCTGTGATTTTGTGATCCCAGCTCTGGGCAGCTTCAGGGCTTTGCTGCCACGAGCACAAGGGATTAAATTCCCATCTGTGCTCAGAGGTTTTATTGCCAAGCATGGATTGCAGTCCCAAAGATTCACAGGGACTTGCAGGCCTCAAACTCCCAAAACCAGAGATTTTCTAAATTATTCTTAATAATGAATAAATATAATAATAAATATATAAAAATAATAATCATAATAAAATAAATAAATTAAAACAAATATATAATTTATAAAATTATTTCTAAGTTATTATCTGCATATAAAACACTCCCAGAGTGGCAAAACATCAGCAATGCCCAGCTTGGGCCTGACTCCCAATCAGCAAGAACCATTTTTTGGGTTGAGGGGAAAATTTGGGAGCAGCAGTTCTGTCAGGCACAGGGGAGATGTGCAATGCCATGATCTGAACCACCCCAGACACCAAGGCCATCCCTCAGAAACTGAATTCCTCTTGGATGAGGAGGGGCTAAAAGACTCACTGGAAGAATTTCCCATCCCTGGAGTCGAGTTTCTCCAGCTCCCTCTCCAGCTCCTCCTCCTTGCGGTGCTTCCTGAGGTTGTTGGCTCTCTCCTCTTCCCTCCACTTGGCATTTTCCATCATTTCCTGACGTTTTCGCTCCAGCTCCTCAGGAGAGATCTTCCTGTTTGGAGAGAGAGACACATTCCATAAAAGACAGACACATTCCATAGAGACACATTCCATAAAACCATTTTCACAACGACCAGAGTTTGGGAGAGACAAAAATCTGCCAAGCTATAAATTGAAGTAAGGCACTTGCAGGAGTGAGATTAATTAAAAAAGCAAAATCAGTGATTGTTTAGGTTCTGAGAGGGAACAGAACCATCCCATAGAGAACTTCCACCGGCCTTTGATATCCTAATGAGAACAGGATTTATTTTGATGCAAATATCAAAATAAAAGAGTAATTGAGGGTACAAGGGAGGTCAGCCCCAGGGGTTTGTGCCCCAGCACAGGACAGGGACAGGGACAGGGTGCCACTGACCTGGTGTAGCCCGGGGGGTGCTGGCGCCTGAAGCTCTTTTTGGGGGAAGGGCTCCTGGCTCTGCCCTTCTCCTCCCGGCTGCTGTGCCTGCAACCCCAAAATTGCCCTCATTAGCACCAAAATCCACATTTGATTTGATCTTGATCACATTTACAAACCTGGATTTCCTGGGGGTTTTAATACATCCTGAGGCTGAGGTGGCTTGCAGGGCTGTTACCTGGCCACTCCAGGAACAATCCTCATCTGAATAAACTCTGAATTTACTTCTTAATTATTTCATCAGCAAACAACAAATTGACTTTTATAATTTTATTTGTATTAAATACAGATAATTTAACAGCTCAGTGATCCATTTGAAGAGAACTGGGATTCTATCAACAATCGACAAATATCTCTTTTTATAATTTTATCTGTATTAAATAAAGGCCATAAATATCTGTAAAAACATATGTAAAAAATACCTGTGTTAAATAAAGGCAACTTAACAGCTCTGAATGATCAGTTTGAAGAGAACTAGGATTCTATCAACAATCAATACCTGCTTTTATAATTTTATATGTATTAAATAATTTAATAGCTCTGAATGATCAGTTTGAAGAGAACTAGGATTCTATCAACAATCAATACCTGCTTTTATAATTTTATCTGTATTAAGTAATTTAACAGCTCTGAATGATCAGTTTGAAGGGAACTGGGAGCCCGAGCAAACCCCGTTCACAGCAACACCTCAGGTGTGTGACTGGAGGGGGTGTCCCCAACACAAACTGGGATTGTCCCCTCCTGGGAGCACCCAGACAGCTCCAGGGCAGAAATGGGACAGCAGGCACAGGATTGTGTTGGAACCCTGGATGCTGAGAGTTGTAAACTTTCTGTGCTGACAGAGTCTGACTCCCAGGAGAGCACTGCATTTGACCTGAGACCGTGGAACAGGCTTCCAAAATGGATTGACAGCACTGGGATTATGGGTGTGGAGTTGATTAGAAGTGTGTAATATCACAGGGTGGAAAACTTAAGCATTTGGGGTTTTAGAATATAGTAATAAATATGCAGCAAGATGGAGGTTTTAGGGCAGAGGCAGGCTGTTCTTCACCTTCTTTCTTTCTTCATCATGGGTTTGGCTGGTATTTTGTAACTGGACAGAAAAGTCCACAGTGCGGGCTTTGAGTGATCAGTTATTGGGTTAAAAGGGAAAACAATTTAGGTGACATTTCTTAATTGGGTATAAAAGATCTTGTAACAAGAGACAGTGGGACATTTTGTGCCTTGCTAATGCGAGACTGCAGAACTCACTGCTGTGAGGCTGTAACACTGGTAAGAAACAATAAAGACCTGAGTCTGAACAGGAGCTATCCTCTCAGTGCCTTCAACCCCGACCCTGACAGAGGCAGAAAAAGGAAGCAGAGACCCCACAGGACTGCAGGGAATCCCTGTGCTTTCCCCCACTCACCGTTTGCTGTGCCTGGAGGGAGATGCTGAGCTCCTCTGGGGGTTCCTCCTGCTGGAATGCCTCTGGGGAGAGCAGGACGGGCTCCGGGGGGCCCTGTCCTGGCCCGGGGAGCGCGGCCCCGCCTCGGGGTCCCTCACCTGCAATTCAGGGGGAGCAGGGGTGGGAACAGCCCCACACAGGGCAGGGGGGTGAGGTTTGGGGCTGGCACAGCCCCTGGGGTGGGATTCCCAGGGGAGCTGTGGCTGCTGCTGGATGCCTGGAAGTGTCCCAGGACAGGCTGGAGCAGTCTGGGACAGCGGGATGGCTTTGGTGTCCCTTCCCACCCATTCCATGGGTAATGAGGAGCATCTGAACAATCTTATCCCAAAATCCTTATCCCAGATTCCAAGCAAAAATCCGGAATAATTTGAATTTCAAGGCTTAGATGGCTCCAATTGGAACCCACAATTTATTCATTCCTGTGCTACTCACACAGAATGAACGGAACCATTCCATGATTCCATGGATAATGAGGAGCATCTGAACAACCTTATCCCAAATTCCTGAATTCCTTATCTGGAATTCAGCAAAAGTCTGGCTGAGCTTGGAATAATTTGAATTTCAAGGCTTAGATGGCTCCAAATTGAATCTAAAATTTATTCATTCCTGTTCCAGCTGCTGCAGCAATTCCCAAAGCTCCTGGTTTTCCCCCTCCCAGGGTGTACCTGTAAGCCATATCCTGGGATTTTGGAAGGAGCAGCCTTCCAGGAGGAATTATCCACCCTCTTCTGAGACCTAGAAAGAAAATAAAGTCCTTTTGAAGCAAGCAAATTGCAAGAATAAATCCATTTTTACCACACATTAATGATGCAAAACCAATGAAGCAACAATTTAATGACACACTTAATTAAAAGCATTAATAAAAAGAAAAAGCTGAGAGAGAGCAGGTGAAAAACAAGCAGGAATGGAGGTGGTTTTGGCAAAAAAAAAAAAAAAGGAAAAACTCACTTATTTCTGGGCCTCTCCTCCTCAGAGCTGGAGCTGGAGCTGCTGGAGCTGCGCCGCCGGTGCTTCTTGTGCTTCTTCTTCTTCTCCTTCTTCCTCTTCCTCTCCTTTTTATCCAAACTGTTCTGCAGCTGCAAAGCCAAAAATTCCCTCAGGACCACAGGGAAAATACCAGAATTCCATGTGGAAAAACACAAAAACTGAAGCCAAACAAATCTCTAAAACTTATATTTTAATTTAAAGACATTTGCAGGATTTTTCTGTTTAAAGGTGCAAAAAAAGGTCTTTGCAATGTTTACAAGAGAAATATCTTTACAAAAATTCAGAGATAGTTATAAAAATTTACAGCCATTTTTAAATTTCAAGCCAGAAAATCTCATTTAACAAGATTTATAAATTTGCAGCAATTTATAAATGGGAAATTTTGATCATAAAAAAAGGGGAAACTCCTCTTTATTTATAGCCATTTATAAATTGCAATGTATAGATACATAAATTTAAATGTATAGATATAAAAATTGAAATTTATAGGCATATAAATCATGTTTAATGAGATTTTATCTCAAAATTGAGGAGTTTAAGGAGCAAACAGAGCTTAGCTCCTTGTCCTGGACAATAAAAATTCTGATTTTTGCTCCTCCACACCTACCAAGGCTTTGATTTTCTTCATCTTCACTGGATTGTTCAAAACTTCTCTTTTCTTTTCCTCCTCCCTCTTCCTAAAGCAGGGGAAAAAAAAAAAAAATCAGTTTTTTTAATCACATTTGCACAGAGAGGATTCAGCAAGTGCAAGCTCTAAAAACACAGAAAGCAGGAAAAAAGAGAAATGTTGTGTATTTAGCAAAACTGAGGAGGAGTTCCCCCTTTTGCTACAATCAATTGAACTGCTATTGCCATAGGATAATACATATATTTATAGGACATATAAGATATATATATATTAGGATATATAAATATATACTACAGGATATGTATTTATAGGATACTATAATATTTATAATAAATTTGTATTTGTAGGATAATATAATATTTATAATCAATTGCACTGCTTTGATATAGCATAATACATGTATTTATAGGATATATATATTAAGATATATATATTAGGATATTTATAGATTACAGGATATATATTTATAGGATAATATAATATTTATAATCAATTTATCTGTTTTTGATACAGGATAATATAGATATTTATAAGAGAGATATATATATTAGGACATTTATAGGACATATATATATAAAAAAGGATATACATTTACAGGATAATATAACATTTCTAATCCCTTTATCTGTTTTGATACAGGATAATACATATATTTATAGGATATAAATATATATATATATATACCTATCTATCTATCTTAGGACATTTATAGGACATACATATATAAAGGATATCCATTTCCAGGACAATGGAACATTTCTAATCCCTGTATGTGTTTTGATGCAGGCTAGCTGGCACCCTTTGCAGTGCCTGGTGTCCCACACCTGATCATGAAGAGCGGGTCCTCGCGGATCTTGGTGGCCATGTCCAGCACGGAGCTGGCCCCGGCCCTGGCGAAGATGGAGCCGGGCAGCAGCCCCGTGTCCCCGGCGCCGTCCCTGTCCCCAGCCTTATCCAGGATGAACTTGTCCACGGGGCGCCCCAGCAGGTACTCGTCCCTGTTCACCATCCCCCCGGGGCCCTGGTACATCCACTCCAGCTTCTCCTCACGCTTCCTGTGCCCAAAAATAAGAATACAGCCATATATATTTATTTCTTCAGCCTTTGTTCGTCCTGCTGCCTCCAGGGCTTTGCTGGAAGGTGAGCAGGGATGGAGCTGTGGGACACGGCCCCAAGGATGGGATCAGAGGGATGGGATTGCTCAGCCTGGAAAAGCTTTGGGGTGAGCTGCTCGGGGTCGCTCAGTGCCTGACTGGGGCTCCAGGAGAGCTGGAGGAGGATGTGGGACAAGGGGGATGGGTTTGAGCTGACAGAGGGCAGCGTGGGATGGCACTGTGGGAAGGAATGCCTCCCTGGCAAGGAGGGGATGGAACAGAAACCCCAGAGCAGCTGTGGCTGCCCCTGGATCCCTGGCAGCGTCCCAGGCCAGGCTGGACACGGGCTGGGAGCACTGGAGCAGTGGCAGGTGTCCCTGCCATGGCAGGGGTGGCACTGGCTGGGCTTTGCTGTCCCTTGCACCCCAGCCTCTGTGCTGTCCTCGTGCTCTCCCCATGCTGTCCCTATACTGTCCCCTGGCTCACAACATGGTGCCAATGTCCCTGTGCTGTCACACACAGTGCCCGTGTCCCCATGCCCATGTCCCTGTGCTATCACACACGGTGCCTGTCCCTGTGCCGATGTCCCCATGTCCCTGCTCACTGCACAGTCCCCGTGTCCCTGTGCCCTCACCACATGGTGGCCATGTCCCCGTGTCCCCGTGCTGTCACACACGGTGCCCGTGTCCCTGTGCCTGTGTCCCCACTCACTGCACGGTGCCCATGTCCCCATGTCCCTGTGCCCTCACCACACGGTGCCCGTGTCCTTGTCCCCGCTCACCACATGGTGCCCATGTCCCCGTGTCCCCGTGCCCTCACCGCACGGTGTCCCTGTGTCCCTGTCCCTGTGTCCCTGTCCCTGCTCACCACACGGTGCCCATGTCCCTGTGTCCCTGTCCCCGTGTCCCTGTCCCCTCACTGCACGGTGTCCCTGTGTCCCTGTCCCCGTGCCCTGTCCCCGTGCCCTGTCCCTGTGTCCCTGTGCCCTCACTGCACGGTGTCCCTGTGTCCCTGTCCCCGTGCCCTGCCCCTGTGTCCCTGTCCCCGTGCCCTGTCCCTGTGTCCCTGTGCCCTCACCGCACGGTGTCCCTGTCCCCGCTCACCACACGGTGCCCATGCCCCTGTGTCCCCATGCCCATGTCCCTGTGTTCCCGTGCCCTGTCCCTGTGTCCCTGTGCCCTCACCGCACGGTGCTCATGTCCCTGTGTCCCCGTGCCCATGTCCCTGTGTTCCCGTGCCCATGTCCCCTCACCGCACGGTGCTCATGTCCCTGTGTCCCCGTGCCCATGTCCCTGTGT
>VYZP01007569.1:61203-85859 GCA_013400635.1 Hypocryptadius cinnamomeus | reverse complement strand
CTTATAATCACTTTGATATTTTGAGGAAAATGGTAGCTTTAAACAGATGATACAGAATTTATTTTTAAAAATGTATTGTGCTTATACAGTTGATGGCTTTTATTTCCATAATGTTTTTTACTACATAATTATACATCTTAATTACGTAATTACCGTCATAATTATTATGTAATTACATGTAGTTCCACTAATTACAAAATCAGGAAGTGTAATTATCTACTAAAAACTTTCTGAAATCTTATTTGTTCACTAGAGATTATTTAAAAGACCAGTGACCTACTGAAGATGGTGTGCAGTGTTGTACTTCGCACCAGCACTCTCTTTTCCCCTTCCACATGGGCAGTTCGGTTTGGCAGGGTTGTGGAAGGGCTCCCATGTTTTTAATTATGACTTGCCTTGACATGAGGTTGGGGAACTCAACTGTGCTGCCTGCAAATTTAGAGCTTCTTAATTTTTGCCGTTGATGCCTCCTGTCTTTAAATGTAAAGACTCTGTAGCTGAACACCCAGGAGGCTGCATGGTTTGAGTGAACCTTTGTGACATTGTTTGTATTCTGGTTGGGGGTGTCTGGTTCAGGTGTTTGGGGTCAGGTGTAAAGATACTTGAGAAAGTTTGTTTATGGCTGTGTATATGCAGAGTGAAAGCTTGACTCTACAAAAGATAAAGGGAATACAGTTGATTTCTCATGTCTAAAGATTTCTTTTATTGCATAGAACTGGTTTTGAAAAAATTGTTTTCCTGTACTGATGTACACTTATGCCTGTATGTTGTTTTATTACTTACTATTGCATGTTCTTGATTATAAATTTGTCTAATCGTGCAGTTTGAAACCAAAAATAGTTTACTGCATGTTATAGAAGAGTAAAAATAATATTCAGGACAATCAATGGTTCTTTTGTCTTGGTGTTGTATTAAAAGAAGATAGTTACTATATTTTCTATATGTTAAATAAATCATGTGCTACCTTTAGTAGCTTGAACAAAAAGAGCACTGTAAAATGTTAGATTTGGTTGTCTGGTCTTGTTCTGTAACCCTGTGATGTAACAAAATGGCATCAGAGATACAAAGGTTTTTCTTCATGCATTATGACAGCAAGCATTCATTTATTATGTCACAGTATTACAATCACCAAGAAGAAGTACACTTTCAGTAACAGAAAGCAGAATTTATATGAAAGGGATAATTTTTGAAAAGTGAACACTAGTTGTGATACTAATAAAAAGGAAGAAAATTGTAAGCTATGTTAGAAGGGCAGTGGTGAAAAAGAAACATGAAGAAAGGGGGGCACTGGAATACTGAAATTTCTTTGGAACACCTCAAGACTTAATACTGTGTTGGACATGTATCAGAGTGTAATTTTTCTGTGCTTGTTACATAAGGCAACTGTTTTATTGAATACTTGCCAGAAGCTATTCTTAGCTCCCAAACTTGGCCTGGGTATGTAGTTGATGTGAATATGTCATCTTCCTGATGTCAAATGTAATTACCTCAACTCACATTCCCTAGGTATATGAATCCTAAAGAGAAATTGTCTCCAAACCTGTTTAAATTATATGGACCGTTAAAAGAAGCACGTGGAGTCATTATCTGTGAAAACAGGAGCCTTATTTAATCTCCACGATTTAAATTATTGCTGCAAATAAAATTATGTTAATTATTATACTCACTGAAGTATAATAACTGCACGGGAGACATTTCTTTTGAAATACCTTTCTATATCCTCAATAAACAAAGGATTTCTATCAAATACATTATGAAAATATAGTTATGCTCTCTTCTCTAAGAAATGGATGGAGATAATCTCTTCTTTTTATTAGGGACTAGTAAGCCATGTAGAGAATAGCATAATGGAAATTTTTTGTTTTATTCCATAGAGGACACAAAAATGGTGCATGATATATGTATAAAAATGCCGCACAAGACAAAGAAGTGTCTAAATGCAGCTTAAATTTGGTTTATTTAAAAAGAAAAATACTGCCTTCCATAGAGGACTATTACATTTTTGCCATCTCTACATCTGAAAATTGTGGTGGTATCAACTTATCCCAAGTGCTGTATTTCTGGAGGAGCAGGGGCAATTGAGCCCTTGAAGCCATGAGTGTAGATGCCTTGAAAATAAGGAATGCACAAGACAGTGTTTGGAGTACATATTCCAAAACAGAAATACCTCTCTGTCTCGTGGGCAGAGCCTCCACTTGCAGTTTTCAAGTCCCTCTCTAAGCAAAGCCACGCTCCTTCTGTGACCTTTGTAGTTATTTTGACGTTGATCTCATTCTGACAATCCATCTACCAAATTTCATGTTTCAGTCTAATGTGATTGTCTTCTGAGAACACATTAATCATCTGTGACAGGCCAAAATGTGCTTCAGCCTTTAAAAAAAATTACAGAAGGATGTTCTTCTGTCCTGGCTTGTCCCTCTTCTGGGAGGGGACTGAGATGGGTACAAGGGGCAGCTGGTCAGGTTAGGGAGCTCTTTGTTTTTATCTGGCAGAAATAGGTTGGGAAGAAGTTGATTTGATACTGCAAGGATTACAACTGTTAAATGCATATCAAAATGTTTTCCTA
Organism: Hypocryptadius cinnamomeus; assembly: GCA_013400635.1. Lineage (NCBI taxonomy): Eukaryota > Metazoa > Chordata > Aves > Passeriformes > Zosteropidae > Hypocryptadius > Hypocryptadius cinnamomeus. The sequence continues at coordinate 83,293 of VYZP01007569.1, read as the reverse complement.
TCTTATATTATTTAACTCAGAATATAATAATGTAATTGTTTTGACATGAAAACGTTACGTACTGTAGTATTTCCATTTATCTTTAAATAGACATTTTTCACTTTATGAGAGATGCATGCAGTAAGACAAAACAAAAAATGAATAAAAAGAAGTGAGTGACAGCCTAAGCTAGTTTATTTATATTATAAAAACAAATAATATTTTACATTAATAGAATTTTACAGACTTGTAATTAAAATATTTAGCTAGTTATGGTATTGTTTTCTGTTTCTAATGTGGCAATATATGTTCCATAAACTAACGGTAGCACGTTTGTCAGATTAATATTTTAATTTGAGACTCTGTTACCTAGCCATGGCGGAGGGCAAAAAGCATTAAAGGGACTCTTTTTTTTTTTTTTAATAGAGCTGACCCTGTAGTTTAAAATGTACTTAATGAAAAATAGTGGTGAGTGACCAAAACCAATACAGTTAACATACTTAGAAAGAGCATTAACTGCCATGTTTTTGAAATGTAATGGTAAACTATAGTAACCAAGAACATGATGTGGAATATTTCATACTTTAAATTTCGTATTGTACAAGAATTAATGGGTTTGAAATTGGTTATCATGAATGCAATGGCATGATAACTTGAGACTAATTCAGTTATTTTGAATATTACTTAATTTAAGAGATCTAAAAGTGTAGCTTTTTGTTTGGAAAGATGTGCCATGGTTTTTTTGAGCACTCTTTGGGATAGTGGCTCCACCACGTCCTTGGGCATCCCATTCCAGTGTTTAACCACTCTTTCAGTGAAGAAATTTTTCCTGACATTCAACCTGAACCTCCCCTGATGCAACTTGAGGCCATTTCCCCTTGTCCTGTTGCTGCCTACCTGGGAGAAGAGGCCAACCCTCACCTGGCTACACCCTCCTGTCAGGGAGTTGTAGAGAAGAATGAAGTCTCCCTGAGGCTCCTTTTCTCCAGGATTAACACCCTCAGCTCCCTCAGCTGCTCCTGGTCAGGAGTCATGCACCAGATCCTTCTCCAGGTTTGTTCCTCTTTTCATGGCACAGTCTAACCGAAAAGAGAAAGAAACAGAGGTTCTAATTTGAAGCTGTACTTTCTGAAAGTTTGGATGCAAGTTTAAATCCACTATTTCTGTTTCATGTCTGTTCTCCAAAGATTTATCAGCTGTTTCCCCGTTTAAGCCCTATTTCAGATACCACAATGATGGAAGCAGCCATAAAGGTGACCTGGACACAAGTTAAAAATCTTTTTCAGTTTTTCTGAAAAAACAGGAACTCTGATAAAATTCAGCAATTACACTGAAGTGTCTATGCCTTTTTGAACTTTCGAATACAATTTGAAGACTTTGCTTCCGTTTGGTTTTATTGTTTTATTTTTGTTGTTCTGGCAAATTTTGAACAAGAGAAGTATTCAGTCAGGAGCTCCTATTTAGACAAAACATGCATTTTATTTCAGTATTTAGTCTATTAAGATAGGAGCATGTAAATATTTTCTACCAAATACCAAAAAGTATAATTTTTGTTCTGTTAAGGCATTTAACAGTAGCGGATTTTTGATACATACATGTGTTCTCTGTCCTGCAAGTGACTCCTAATGTTGCACTGACCCATAGGGGCAACAAATATGCTTTTTTTCAATCTGAGCCTCCAGGACCCACTTTTGCCTGTGGTGTCTGGGTTTTGGGGCAGCTCTGATGTGTCTCGCTGCTGCTCTCGCTGCTTCTCCATTTCCAGGCATCTCTTCTGCCCTGGCAAAAACTACTTTTCCCACTCGTGAAGGTGCTGGGTTTGCTCAGCTCTTCCAGCATAGAATTACAGAATGGTTTGGGTTGGAAGGGGCCTTGAAGATCACCTAGCTCCAGCCTCACTGCCATGGGCAGGGAACCTTCCACTGGACCAGGGTGGCCACCCAGCCTGGCCTTGGACACTTCCAGGGATGGGGCATCCACATCTTCTCTGCGCAGCCTGTGCCAGTGTCTCACCAACCTCACAGTAAAGAATTTCTTCCTGATATCTAATCTAAACCTGCTCTCTGAGTTTGAACCTATTTCCCCTTGTCCTGTCACTACATGCTCTTGTAAATAGTCTCTCTTCATCTTTCCTGTAACTTCCCTTTAGTGCATTCTGGTTTTCCTTCCAGTTCTATTAATGGCTTTTTAGAGGGGACATACAATCATTTTGATAGATTCTTGAGAAGTGATAGGCATGCTGGATTTTCAGGAGCCCTCATCTTCACACTTTTTTTACTTAAGTAAAGACTGTTCAGAGATCCTTTGGAAATAGCTTTCAGTTTCCTGCTACCATTAGCATCCATTGTCACCTGCTGCATGTTTTAGATCCCTGTCCTTCCAGGCATTGAGGTGCTGGTGCTTCACTATCATGAAAGCCCTTGGCTGCTCTTGGGTCAGCATCCTTTACCAAAAAATAGATGTGAAAGGAAGGTGACAGTACACTCAGACTTTGTAAAAGTTTCATGAGGATAAAAGAAAGAAGGGTAAGGTACAACCGCAGATTACCACAGTATAAAATAATTCTTATCCCTAATACTCTGTGGTAAAGCCTTACATTACACATTCATATGTCAGGATGCCTTGCAGTTCACTTGTCTGTGTCTCTCTACCCTTGACTCTAGAAATAATATTGGTGGTTCAGCATTATGCTTCAAAAATGATGTTTAACTTTGAGGGGATTTGAGTTGTTGAAGATTTTTTGTAGCATAGTGATTATAAAGGAAACTTCTCTTTCATGGGAAAGGAAAGGGCTGTGGGTTATTCATTTGGTCTTTGATTCTTAAGAGACAGGTGAAGAACTTCCAGTTGTCCCATCCAAATCCATGGTACTGTGTTGGTACTGTAATTAAGGGGCCAACAAAATATTAATATTAAAGTAACATTTTATTAGGTTGCCACAGGGATTCATGTGGAATTTTTAGTTAAAGAGGTGGTATTTTGTAAAGAAAATGAGAAAATCTTGTTTTGAACTACATGGGGAAAGAGCATTAGTGCAATATAAGAAAAAGACATCAAGGAACAGAACAGATGTGTGACGTGAATTTGACAAAGAACAATCCCAAAATTCTCAGTGTGGAAAATGTGGGTGAGAGCTCTGAGGAACAGAAATGTTGAAGGATTTTAAAGAGGCAACAGTAAATGAAACTAATTTGCAGTACAGGTAGACAGTCAAATAGGTCATTGCAAAATGTAGCCTTTATTTTTATGGGTTGTTTGAATCCAGTGTGGTTAAAATTAGGTCCTGCATTTCCAGTAGGAGCTCCCTAAACTGGATTTCATTACACTTGTTATCCTGTGAGAAGTTTGTTAATTAGGGAATTGTTAAATAGGATCTCTGTGTATGTATTACTGAAAACTGTTGCACAGTCATGGGCACAGCCTTAAACAGGCATTAGTAATCTCTGAAAGAATTTTAGACTTGGTTTGGCTTCAAAATATAATTTTGTATCATCTTGTTCTGGATGTGTACAGTGAGGACTCTGGAAAAGTATGTCAAAGAAAGGGTTTTTATTGTCCTCTAAACATAAAATACGATTTGGGAGGAAATCTCTCTTTGCAGAAATCAGCACTTTTACAGATGGAGTACATCCTTCTTGGGAAGTTTCTTCAACATTTGCAAGCTGATGTTTTTGAAATGTCTGGAGTAGGCCAGTGTTTCTGTTGAATAGCACATTTTTGAAGGCCATTATTATGATAAACCATGTTCTTAGCATAATTCAAGTTGGTATATATACTTTGATTTTAAAAATTTAATTCTTTTCAAACTGGGAGCTACAAACAGCATTCAAGAAAAAAATTACTGTTGAACTTACACATAATTTTTTGCATTTAAAATCCTCCAGCAATATGGGTACTTTGTGTTCTCAAGTGTGCCTAGCCAGGAGAGGCCCAAGGAATGCCTGAAGATCAAACAAACATTCCATTATAAAGCAAAGGTCTATAGAGCAATATATCCCAATTATGAAGATAATATAAACTACCCCAGTGACAGGCCTTTTGTGTAGTAAGAAGCCACCCTTATCTTTCTGCTAATAGACATTGCCTTTAATAAAAGATTCTGGACCCAGGACTCCAGATGTTTCTCTCCAGGGCTGAGCAAAGGAGAAGGGTCCCCTCCCTGCACCTGCTGGTGATGCTCTGGCTGATGCAGCCCTGGGTGCTGTTGCCTTCCTCCTGCAAGTGCCTGTTGCTGGTTCATGCTCAGCTTGTTGTGTACACACTCCTCACCTTGTTATGTAGGTAGTTGAGTCTGTAAATTCTTTGTGAGATGGGGCTTTGCTGTTCTCCTTCTGTCTCAAGTAAAGCAAAGCAGGCATTCCCCACCAGATATCACCAGTGGAGGATATTCTCTGCAGAGGAGTGCACTTCATCACCGCTCGCTTTAAGGTCTCAAAGTTCAAGCATTTGTATGTGACTATCAGGCTGTGGTCCATTGTATTTTGGGGAGAATTAGGCAGTTCTAGGACATGGCTCAGCTGATCTCATCTGTACTAGGCTGGTGGATCACACATGAGAACTGCCTCCTTGTTTTGCTGTTATAAAGGAGGTCTGGAGTGGTGACTACTTCAGATCTACACAGTAGTATTACTGGAAAAATTGTACCAAGAACATGTTACCATGTTAGATGCCAAATGTGAAAAAATGATGTGCACAGCACTCCAGTCACCTCGAGGTTTTTCACCAAAGAATAAAAAAGTAACATGAAAGTAGTTTTCTTTGTCCTTCCCCAGTTAACAACCTCTGTTGGCTAAAGCAAAGTGAGAAAAGTATGTTCTGAAATAAACCATTTCTACATCCCTGGATAACCTATTTTTGAATTGTGGATAGCTAATTGTATTGACTCTGGGGAAGGCATCTCATCATGAGGAGGCAAACCTCTGTAACTTCCATCACTCCTGTAGAAAAGCCTGTCTTGAGGTCTGCAAACCAGCACGTTAAAAATCACTTTCAGAATGGAGTTCTGGCTTCTGTCACAGGAGCAGGCTGTTGTTTTGTGGTTATTTGTAGAGAAGCAGAGGTTGTAGTTCTACACTGCTACTATTTTTTGAAGGGACAAATCTAGAGACAAAACTTCTTGTACTGGGTCATTTGAAAATTAATTTGCAGTCTTCAAGGTGAACAGTTGTTATCTATTAATAGCTATTTTTTACCCACAAAAGATTCTAGCAGTTAAAAGCCAACTCCATCAGCCTCTGCTTTTTCATATTCAGTAAATACAGGGATTTTGATAACTCCAGACAAAGTTATCATGGGGAGGAGTTTAATATTCTACAGATCATAGCACATAATCTTTCTTCCTTCTGCTTGAATGTCAAGCATGAAAAAGGAAAATATACATTTACAAAGTTGACTTTAGAAAGGCCTTTAAAATATATTTTCTTATGGCAGTGCAGCCTCAGATAATCCATTATTTTACTTGTAGACCCTCTTTAGGGAGGGCAGAAGACAAAAGGCACTCACAGATTTGTAAGTGTATCAAGTTAGTACACTGAGATCAAAGGCTATCTCTGCCTGAGGGACTCTGCACATTCTCTTCCAGATCAGCTGCAACATCAGGGACAGAAAAATGTACAAAGGATTTTGTTTGCTGTGTGTTCAGTCTCCTGTCATCTGCTAATGCAGTCTTTGTCAGAAAGTACTTAATGTTGTGGTACCCAAGTAACCTGCTTCCTTGTTTCACGTCCATTGTTCTGCTGAATGCATATCTCCTGTGTTCCCTGTTCAGCATTGCTGACTTCACAAAAAGGAGATGATCAGCAGACATGCTTCCCTAGGTGGGGGAATTGGGGGTTGGAAGAAAACAAACGTATTGGCATCCTGGTAGTGGAGCTGGTTGCATCAGTGGGACAGAGGATATTGTTGTGCCCTTGATGTATTAGTGGCAGCTGAGCCTGTGATCTCAGTGTTTCGGAATGGCTCATCTCATGTGCTCTTGAAGGGCAGGATAGAGGATACAGACTCTAGTAGATCATGTGGGTGGGGGTCTTTAAAAAGCAAGAATTTTGATCACAGTATCAGAATAGCTGCAGGTATGTCTTTTATCCACTTTAGTGTCTTGTGAAAAATTGGGAGGATTTGGGATGAGCACACAGGGAGAAACAGGAAAAATTGTTTTAAAAAATTAAAATGCTTGGTGTTCATTTTCTTTTTACATTGGCCGGTGTGTTAAAACAGAGTAATGCATTTCTTGAAGTTACTGTACACTAGGTTAGAACAGGGGTGATGTTCCCAAGTGCTAAACCATGGTGATTCTTCATTTTCTCCACTGCTTTTTCCCCAGCATTGCAAGGTAAAGGTGGCAGGGAGTAGTTTGTCTCCTTTACTTTGTGAAAAGATTGCTTTTCAGGAGTCGGCCCAAATTGCTTTCCCGAAGAGGGTGTAAGCTTCACCAGCAGTGGAACTTGAGTTATTTAGTGCCTTTCCATGTGAATGACTATTTCTTGGATTCCTTCATCATTGATAAAGTCTGACTAAATTAGGGACCAGTAACTTTGCCAGAAATGGTTTCATTTTCCCTAGTTTATCTCATACCTGTTTACATGATGGCCATAGCTGAAAGTGTTGCCCTGCACTTGGTGTGCAGCACCATGCCAAGAGACAGTATTTCAGCTCTGGTCACTCTCTGCTGTGTGACAGAGGAAAGATGTTCCTCATTCAGCATGTGCTGGGATGGTTCTTGCCCATCCCTTGCACTGGTAGCTTACAGAGTTTGTAAACCAACATCTGTAACCATCAGGGGGTTGGATGTTCCTGGTCCTAGAATGTAGTGCTGCTGGACATCAGGTGACCTTAGCACCAATGACTCACAAAGTCAGCTGTTTTCTGAGGAAAACTGTATATTTGACTCTATAATGCTCAGCAGGACTAGTCTGACAGGGAAAAAAAAAGAGAAAATTTAAAGTTTAAGAAGGAAGGGAAATTAATTTTTTTTCTTAATTTCTGTGGAGCACATGGGTGTATTCAGGAGGAACAGTATGTTGGTAGTTTCTTCCATTTTAGTACAAAGAGAGATGCTGTTTACCTCTAGATGTATCTATAGATATGGATCCCCTGCAAGCAGCTACTGCATAATTTGATTATGTTTTTCTAGAGGATGATGAAAGATTCCTCTGCACACAGTTAGAAAAAATCCTGTATTGGGCACCCATCCCAGAAATGTATCCAAGCAGCTGTGATCTGTGGGATTTTTTTCTGGAATTATGTATATCACTAAGAATTATGCATTTGTTTGCTCCTCTGATAAGCATTTACTTAAGGGTGAGCAGCATTTCATTAAATGGGGGTTGTTTCAGTATAACAGTTCCCTTTCAGATAGAAAGGACATGCACTTTTATCTTCATCTTTTTTTCTGGTGTTTGGAGGTCTGCTTTGCCTCCTAATCTGCAAAATATTGTGTAGAAGGTAGATGAAGGTGAAAAATTATGGTGAGTTATATCTCATACCTTTCAGAATGTAACAAAAGCTCATGATCAAAAAAACATGTTGTTATGAAGTTGATATATAGCTAACAGTCTACAGCTTGGGAAAAAGATAGCTGTTATCAAATACTTGAACCAAAAGTCATGAATAAATTGGGCAAGTGTTTATTAAATATGTATTTTTCTTCTGATATTTCAAGCCTTTTTGGATTAAATGTCTCATGTGGGGGTTCTTCTTTTACCAAGGTTGTGGGGTTTTGTCATAAGCGAAATAAAGCAACGGTGTTTAATTTTGGTCACATGCTTCATCCAAAACTAGATCACAAATGGCATTTTTCATTTGTTTATAGCTGATCTTCTGTGCCAGCAGCAGATGCTTTAGTCTCTTGTCATCTCTGCTGTTTCAGTGACTGTTTTTGACAGAGCAATTTCCTTTCAGGTGTCTTGTTTTACTTTTGTGTATGTTGTCCTTATGCTTGATGTTATAGGAAAGTCATTTCCTCAAATCAGTGGTGGTAACGATTTGAGTAAGTAAATGGCAATTGAATTCCAAGTCTTCCAACAGCACTGATGTGCTGATACACAAGATCATCATTCTCCAGAAAATGCTTGTCTACCAGTCATCTCCTGTTACAATCCAAGCTGTGTTTTGGATAATTCTGCTGGATTTGAAACTCTTTCAAAAATTTCCTCTCATGCAGATGCTGATAAATGACTGAATGGATGCATTCTGGTATGGTGCTGTTCCATTTGTAAGTTAGTTTCAGTCTCATTAATCAGAATTGGTTTCAGTAGCTTCCAGAAAAATTTTGTCAGCCAGAGAGATCTGTGGGGCCTCCAGCATCAAGATTCACAAAGTTAGAGCATGGCAAGCATGACAGATGTGATAGATAAGGCAACATTGTTCTCAGTATTTTTTGAGTGGGATGTAATGAATCTATGTATTTCTAATTACATGGGAGCTTCTTCTGCTTTTGAAAGTGTGTATTCTTTGTGTATGACAGGATTTATACAAAGTTACTAGTAATCTGTGTGCTTACTCTATTGCAGCCAAATATGCCTATTTAATATTAGCAAGAACTCATAAAACCCAGTTAAGTATGAAATACAGTAGAAAAACATCATGAAGAGTAGTCAGACCTCTGGAGTTACAATGGGTTATTGCTGTTAGTGGACCACCTGACTGCACCTTTTTATTAGAGGTTTGGCCTTTCTATTTGAATATTCTGACTTTTGTGGGTTAAGCAATAACTTGATGTGTAAGGTGCTCTTACTAGGAGAATTCCTTTCCACTCTCCTAACAGTATGTGGCTTTAACTGGTTTTGAATATTTTAAGAGTTTCTGGTTCTGTAAAAATGGATTAATTGCTTTTGAAAGCAGGCCATGTTACCAGCTGTTGATAGGTGTGCTTACATCTCTTTTCAGTGTTTTTTGTGAACAACTGATCAAATTAGATTCGTCACTCTTGGCTTGGAGTGATTTTAAATTGAAATGGAATGTATTAAAGCAGCCAACCACGCTGATAGTATTGCAAGCCTCATTTAATTTTGTATATTCACCCATTATTGTGAAAAGCAGGGGTTTTTTAAAATGCATGATTGTGACTGTACCTTTAGCATCTCCAAAGGTCATTGGTGCATAATTTGTTAGTGTTAGATACCTGATTTCTGAGAGCAAGTTCCACAATGTTATATGTGCATTAAATGTGGATTTTTGATTTTTTGATACTGTCCAAGTCCTTACTGGTCAGTTTAGGCCCCTGCATTGAAACATTTGTGTTTGACCAATGTGCAATTGGTCAGTTGGTGTCTGTAGATCACAGAAGTGCCCATTCTGAAATGCTGAGGCCCTGGAGCATGCGTTAGACATTATCACAGAATCCCAGAATGGCTGGGGTTGGAAGGGACCCTAAAGATCCCTCATTTCAAGCCCCCAGCATGGGCAGGGATGCCACCCACTCGATCAGACCTGAGACTGCTCAGGTCCCCATCCAGCCTGGCCTTGGACGCTGCCGGGGATGGGACACATAGATATGGCAGTGCATTGTTACAAAGTTGTTCCTGCCCGGTTATCAGATTAGAATGTTCTCCTGCAGTGTTCACAATAATAAAATATGCTTCTTAAAACTTTTTCTTCTGTTTTATTAACTGGGACTTTCTTATAATGTGGAAGAAGCTGCATAGAATCTTCTAGTTGAAAGTCAATAAAAATACCGACAGAATACATTTTTACACAAACTCCCTCCATACCTCTCTGTGCCATTATCTTTGAAAATAAATCTATGATTTCCCTGTACTTGCTAAGATGTGAGTGTCCTGGAAGTTAGCATTGTGAATATCTGGTGTTCGCAAAGTGGTTAAATTCACATTTCATAATAAATTTTTCTGGTTTGTGCATAGCTTAATGCAAAAGAATAGTATTTACATAGTAGCTTTCAACAGGGATTCTTGTATTATTTTTGGAAAATGTCGCTTAGGCTTTTAATGTAATCTGTACACAGAAAGAATTATTACTTATTCCTTCATTTTGAAAATATTTTACAGTGCTGTGTCATTCTGTGTATGACTATTTCCCTTTCTAGAAATCCTTTGGGAAAGCAGTAGGTACACCTCAGTATCCAGACAGCAGCTGCTAATCTGGGGAAAATTGAAGGCATCAGTCCCTGGGTCTGGATGAGGATGGCTGGAGTTGCACCCTGTTAGCTTCCCCTATGATTTACCAGTAGCCAGCTGGATCTGAAGCAAACGTTTCCTGTGATAACCTGGTCAGAATCAGTTTCATGCCAACTCTCAACAGTTTAAAATCAGCTTTAGTTAGCATTTTTTCTTTTGATTTGAGTAAGTAAACATTTTTATACCTTTTGAAGAAAAGACAGTGCAGTGGCTTCTATGGCTAAAAGATAACAGTTAAACTCTGAAAAATGTTTAGTTTTGTTCCTCCAGGAGACCCATGACCAAGAAATAAAAGTGAAGATAGCTTATCATAGAATACTGGTTTGCAAAGACAGTTCACCTTATATATGTTTTTACATATATGTGTACAAAACAGCTGTAGCCTTTGTGTGGTCCCTACAGCAGCAGTTGCAAGATGTTTCCAGTTCTCCTGAATAACTTCAGTATCTGCAGTGGGTTTTGGTGGTTATCTATCAGTTGTCTCCATAAATTTTACAGCTTAGACTTTGTCATCAGACTTCAAGTCTAGTTGCACTCAAAATCTTTACTTAGCTATTTCATATAAATTTGTTCTCAGAATGAATTGTATCAGTGACATATCTGGATGTTGTTTACTGGCTTCTTTGCAATCTTGTTTTGGGCTTTCCTTATTTTAAAGTGTGATTGTTAAGAAATGGTTAAGAAGATGAGCTGGATGAACTTACAGTCATTTGCAGAAACTGAGTTAAAAATGCAAATGGCACTAGCTAGTACAGTAGTGTAAGCTATTTCTTGACATATAGAAGGACTTCCTTATCCAGCTCAGTGTCAGAAAGGTGTTCTCAGGACAAAGGAATTATGTCCATTTTAAATGTGTATATTAAATACCTTGAGCAAAACTTTCATCAAAGTGTCCCTCACAGTACTGACTGTCTTTATGGAATGCACCTCTCTGTCTATGTCTTTTCTGACCAGCTTAGGTTCACATTTATGGTTCAGGTGTCTGAATGATAATTTTGAATATAGCACTTTCACTAACATAGTGTGAACACAGTACCTTAGAATCCTTATGTAGAATACTTAGAATTTCTAGAGGCTTAATGTGGGTTTTGGGAAGCAGTTTCCAATATCAAACTAATGCCATAATATTTACTAAAATTGAAATAACTATGTTAGCCAGTTCTCAGCACTAATTCTGAGGCTTTTTCATTGACTCAGAGTGTTCATGTTTTTCTAAATTCAGTGGTTCTATATATTTTATATATAGAATAAGTGTATATATATAATAAATATATATACTTATTTGTATATTTTTAAATAATTTCAGAGTTTCTTCTGTTAAGACAAATTTCATTTCAGCAATACTAGTTTTCTGTGATGATGAAGTTCTAATTGGTATCTTCACATAAAGTTTGCAATTAAACACAGAAATATTATTTTCTTCAGTGTCACAAGTCTAAAGCATTGCTAAGAAGATGTTGGCATCTGTCATCTGCAGAGCAATAGATTTGTCTGAGTGTGCTCCAAAGTTCATTTTCCTGCTCAGTTCCTACCATTTAAATTGTGGAGTGTTTAGTCACCTGAACCTGTGATTGTGTAGTGAATTATGTGTTCTAAAAACCATTATAGCTGTGAATAGTACCTGGTATTTTCAAAAGACCTTCACAGTTTAGTCTCATGAAAAAAGCTGTATTTGTATTAGTGGAGACAATTTCACTAGGGCACAGCATGTTTACATCTTCCAAGCCTCAGAGCAAAACTGAGTTAGTAGGGTGATCTCCCAACAAATTATTTCTTCACACAACCTTTACATTCATCTTAACCCTTAGGTTCTTCCTCCCCATGTAGTCAGTGATGACATTAATGGTGTGTGCCCTCCTGCATCCTGCCCCTTTCATTGTCTGTGAAGTGGTGTCTAACTGAAGGTGTAATTGCAGTAAAAGGTGGGAAACTTCCAGCATTAACATCTCCATTTCCCTCAGACTGAGTTTTCCTGCCCTGCTTTTTGAGTGTGCAAGCTGGGCCTTGTCCAGTGTGGCTGTATCCTGCCAAAGGCTGGGATTGCTGCCTGGTGAAGAGGCTGCACCACAGGGAGGGGTGGGCTTGTTCTGCAGCTGAGTGCCCCGATGGAGTTCAGCCTCTGTGCAGGGGGGGAGTGCCCAGACTGCCCGTGGCAGGCAGAAACCCATGTGTAACTCGCTAAATGAGCTAGTGCTAAATGCTTAGAGGTCTTTTTAGGTTTTTGTGGTAAATCTTCACTGTTCTGATTTTTGTCTTTTTCATGATAGTCACAGCAACCCCTAGGCATTCGGTATGTTGTTGGTGTAAATTCTGTGTCAAGTGAAAGCAAGGTAGAGCAGCAGATTCTTCATTAAATTTCGTTTTAACCTTTCTAATTCAACTTCTAAGAAATTTAGCAGTTTTTAAATCTTGGTGTTGGTTTTATCTTTGTTTTGCGCATCTCATTTTTTCAGGTGACTTCTGTCATGTACTAGATACCTGGTTGCACTATTGCTATCAAAATTTAATTTACGAGTTTCAGCAAAAATAAGATGAATACCTATTCTAACTACAGATGTAAGTTCTTAGTTTCGAGATCCAGATCTTTCATTATATTCTTTCCTCCATCTCTGAGAGACAAGAGTAGAGCCTTCACCCTTGAGCTTTTGATGAGAATGAACATTGCCCAAATTTAAACAGTATTCAAACTGCTGTTGAAGTGCCTCACATGATTCATAGCAACTCCGACTTGAGCATCTTCAGCAGTTGAAGAGGAATATTTTATGCCATCAAAACTACATCGCCAGCAGAGACACCTCTGAAACAAAAATTGGAAAATGTGGTATATGGTTTGCCTCTTCTCTCAGGAGACTGATTTCACATCACTATTATTTGTATTCTGCTGCTATCTAGAGGTCTGGTGCACCACAAAGAGGCAATCTTTAAGACCATTTCTACCTATAGAATTTGTAGTGCAAGAGAAGCAGTAGCTCTGATGAGGAGGTGCCATCCAACCTGTTCTGCAGAATTCACCAACTGGTCTGGTATGATGCTGCAATGTGGTGCCAAAGCTGAGTCTAGCACCTTGATCTTCTAAATGAAGATTCAGTGCTCAGCAGCTGCAAAAGCAGCATGAATAGTCTGTCATTTTTATGTTTCCCTGATGATTCAGATAAAGCAGGAAACTGATGGTGTCTTCCAGATAAGCATATGTATCAGTTTCATGAGCATTTGCTGAAGAGAAATTTATATTAAGCTTTAATAAGAGTCAAAAGCTGTGAAAAGCTGAGTCTCATTTTGAACAGGCTTGCATTACCCAATGCATTTTAGTTCTGTTACTCTACAAAGAACTGTTTTATCTGAGTTTACGGCTGCTTAACGTAAGGAAAATCAGTTTTGGGGTACTGGATCATTCATCTCTTACTGCCATCTCATTTTTGCAAGATGATTAGCTATTTTCCTAAAGGAAAAACAGACTGATGATTGTAAAGCAGACACTGAGAAACCCAATAAGTATATTTTTCTGTTATAAAATAATTCACTGGAAAATGGGAAAAAGAGGATGCAGGGCCAGTTACACATCTTGGGGAAATAAATGTCTTCTGATTCTGCCATTATAATATTTCCTCCTTCCCCATTTCTTCTAAGCAAATATACTTGGGGTCCTCTTCAGTGGTAGTATATATAAAGGATATCCTCCAAAAAGAGATTGTCAGGTTTAATTTGTTTGATGTGTGCAATCACAGTCCATGTTAAATTCGAAATGCTTGTCCAATCAAGGGTTCAATATAGAAAAGAGGCAGTAACAAGCATGCAGTACACTGTAATAAAGAAATCTGTTGATTGAAAAGAGTTTGTATATTTTGGAAATGATAGGGAATGTAATTGGTAAGAAAGAAAAGAACAGGGCTTCATAAATAAGAGGAAATAGAGCATATTTTTTCCACTGATAATGCTAACTCAATTTAACAATATTCTGGTACTGAATTTTACTGTTCAGTAAAATAGGTCTGGTAGATCTTCCAGTACTCTAAATTTCATGATTAATGGGAGGAGCTCTTTATTTTGATGATGCCAACTTCAATGTGTTGAATTTCAGCTATAATGACCCTCTCTTTTTTCTTCCCCTTTTTTTCCTCCGTCTCCTAACCCTTACAAGTGTATATGAAGAAAGAGAGGATTTGGCAGATGAGCTTTTCAGTCAGACTTGGCTTTTTTAAAATACAGCTCTCAGAGTGCTTTTTTTAACTTCCAGAGGATATTTGGTAGACTGGATAAGATGAAAAGACCTTGATGAGTCAGGCTAACTTCATTATTTCTTACAAACTTTAATAATCCCAAATCTGATCGTAGTGTAAGCTCAGTACCCATTCAACGATTCACCTTTGCTCTGCACCAAACCTTCCATATAGTCTTTCTTTTTTTGCTGCAGTTCACTGACAAAACTGTTTCTATTTATGGGGCAGCAAGTACTTGAATAGACTTTTAGCATATGGATCATATCTATGCAGTGTTACAACTCTGCCAGTCTTGAAAATAGCTTTATTTCATGTCATTAAATTTCTGAGGATCAGAGCACTGTTTTGTTTCTTATGTTTTGTGTGAGCATGTGTGCAAGCTTATATTAGGGTATTAATATATATTTTTCAAAAGACTGTGTTAAATGGACATATAGCTGCAGCTGTTTATGCAGTAATTGTTATGGTACTTTAAAACTCTTACAATACAGGAGGAGGAAGTACTTGAGAGTCAAAGCTAGGAAATAATGGAGCTAACAATGCAGTATTTTGTGGGAAAGATTCATTATTGTTAAGTTTCTCAACAATTTTATTTTTTATTTTATGTTTTACATTGAGATAACGTGTTAGTCATAGTGTTATACAGGTTAACCAATATTTGGAGATAAAATTATACGTAAGTGGTCATGGTAGTTGTGGGGAGTATAATGTGTCAGGCTGAATTTTTGTTCAAGTATTCTCATGCAACGATCATAAATATTATGACATTTTGAAGAAGTGCTCTTAAGACTTAAAAAAAAAAGAAAATAAATCTATGTATGCAAAAATGTGAAGGTGTCCCTGTGAGTTTTTAAGCATTTGGGCTGTATCAGAGTCCGTGCTCAGGGATGAGGAACAGCAATTCCCAGGTGGTGTTTGTTGTCTGCTGAGTGGTGGCCACTGTGGGTAACTCCAACAGGAGCTGATGATTGGTCCTAGAAAGTCAGCTCACATGAAGATCTACAGAGATGATGTGATATGCCTAACAAATTCAGAATGAAATAACATCAGTTTTGAGGCATTTAAAATTACTGTACTCTCTGTGGGCTCGTTGACTTCACAGGGGCAACAGATCATTTGCTCTTGTGCTCAAATAATATTTGAGTCTTCCCTAATTGAGGTTTTGTGTTCAACATTTTGCTCCCCAGAACCGATGCAGTCATAAAAGCATGCATTGTCAAACACATGCAAGGCTTCATTGTTTCTCAAGAACTTCAGGCTAAATCTTGGGGTCTCATCAGATGTTTGTTCTGTAAAACCGGTGATTCAGAATAAAGATGATTTTTATATAAACCTAAAGTGTAGAAATTACAATAAATGCGATTTCACAGTGAGTAATAAACAAAAAGCAATCTGTTTTTTGGTCACAAGTTTTTAACCAGGTACCAGCAACATTCCAGCATGGTTGGAATGTTGCTACTGGTTGAGAAACAATCATAGAAGGCTGTCACTCAAAACAGTACTTTGAAGGCTCTATTGAAACCCTGTAGATACTGGGGATTTCTCTCTGAGAGGTAGTTGTTTTCTTATAATCAGAAAGTGCAATTTAAAATCTGCATTAATACATTCAGACTAAACCTTTGGATATTACTGTAGCCTGCTGCCAGTTAACTGACTCATTTCTAGTCACTATGATAAAATACATGAAAAAGAATTGTTAGTATGTCTAGTGAAATAGCTGTTTCCATTATCTTTGCTCTTTCTATGTACGTGTTTTAAGAGAGAAATCCTTAGTCTGTGTATTTTGGTGTCAACAGTTCTACTCTTAAATGATGGACAACAAGTTAACAACATAAAATGGGTGTTGACAGTTCTTGAAAATGAAATAATGTTTTATATAACCTCAAGTTTCTCTCTGAACTTTGACCAAACAATAAAAACCTGAAAAAGGAGGGGCCCTGTGCTGTCAAGCACAGAATTGCACAGGAAAAAAAAAATTAATCTAAACGGTGAGGGAGAAGTCTGGGTTCTCTTGCATGATATTTAGCAGCAATGGTAAGAAGAGGGATGTTTCTTTCTTTGTGTAATGTGCAGTAGTTACAATAAACACAAGATTTCCAAATCTCAGAGGACTCTCTTGACAGTTGCTTGATAACAGCTTTTTTCACTCCATAGTTTTGACAGTTTGTATGTGTTGCCATATCTAGTGTAAACTAAAACATCACTGTCATTCTGTTTTTCTTTCTTATGTGGCTTCCTTTTCTTTATTTTTATTCTGTCTTCAGCATAATGAAAAACACAGGCTTTTAATTTGTCGACTTCAGTAAGACAGGTTGTGTGTGGAGAGTGGCATGTGTTTAAGTTTTGAAATCTTCAGATTGAAAAGCTTTTTTTTTTTTTTGCCTTTCTTTTTTTACCTTTTTCTTACAAAGTGTATGTGTTTGTGTCCTAATTTTCACCTGGCCTGTCAGCATACACCAGTCAGTACATGTATGTGTGTGGGAGATATGAAGACACAGGACACACGATACTTCCATGTTCACAGTGGCATTGCACATTTTTGTTGTAGGCTTCCTTATTTATTCCCACAGAAGTCCACAGAACTGTGGCACTTGTGTTAGCATCTCTTCCCAGCCTGGTGTCCTTTGCTTCCTGTCTCTCCCGTGTTTCTGACTTACATCGGGGCTGATTTTGGAGTGATGCACCATTTTGGAAGAGCTGCTGGGAGGGGAATGTTGCAGGGAGGGACTTGAGAGCTGCGTGTTCAGGAGAGGCCAGCCAGCTCCCGGGGTACCTGGTGTCTGCAGCTGCTGCTCAGCTGGTTTGGTTTACCATCGACAGATTTTGTCCCTGGGTAAGGGATAGCTTTATTTAACCTTTTGGATGGTGGAGGGTGCTGTCCGATCTTTCTGAGGTTATTTTGTCATCAAACCAAATTTGCTTTAGCACAGCAAAGTGCCCAGTGTCGTCATCTGGCATGTTACAGACAAATTCCAATTACTTTCCTGCTTCAAGCTATTGTTAAACACTGCGAGCTAGCTGACAGTAAAATTATAAATACAGGTGTTGTCACACTACACTATAATCAGAATTTTAATTTGAATTTTCATTTGTAAAGCCCTTTTTTAACATGAAAATGGGAATAGAATTAGTTTTATTGACAGTAAAAAGACATTTTGAAAGCTTCCTAAATCATTACCTGTATTTAGTTGTGGGAAAAAATTGTATATGTCCGTATAAAAAGAAGAGTTTTATTATCACATATTTACTCATTATATTTAGTGGTAAATAAAACTAGGAAGATGTGTTTGACAAATGATTGACGTAGCTCAGTACGTTTTCACTTCATCAGAACAATAGGCAGACATAAATATATATTTGCTTTTGTTTTGCTCTGATATTACTAATGCAAGCCTGCGATAAAATCTTCAAGCAAATGAAGTACTGCCTGTTGAGTCTGCATGCAGTGCTAAACTTTTTATTTTTGCAATTTTCTCTTCTTACATGGATTCATCATTCTTTGCTTTCTTTCTTCCCTTCTTTTTTTTTTTTTTTCAGTCTCCTTTTTCTTTGCTTGGTGGTTGGAGTGGTTCCCCCTTCTCAAGACCCTTTTTTTTTTTTTCTCAAGGCATTTAGTGTCGTGTCTGCCAGATTTCAGTGATGAGCAGCGAATTGCTTTTAAAGTGGGCATTATGCCAGTTCAGCAGCACAATGGAAAACCAATCTTCCACCATTCTACTTTTGATGCTGTTATTGTAGCATTTTAGATAACTGCTGCCACAAAAAAAGATGTGCTCAATTGCTACCAGTTAGTCAAGTTAAATCCAGAGTAGCATTAAAATTACTCTGAAAACTGTTTGTCAGAGGTCATGTGTTGTCTGTGGCTACAGCGCATAGGATAGATGTTCTGTGCTGTGTGGGGTTTTTTCTTTTTGCGTTGTTATTATTACTGTGACTGACCAGCTCTCTAAATAGCCCTTCACTACCTGTTTACTTATTGTCTTCACCTCACTGCTGAAAATATGTGTCGAACAGAAATGTTGAAAAGTTTCTCTAAAGTGCTGGAAATAGCAGGGGAGTGAGTTGTTCAGGGTGCTACAGTTTGTACGGTGTGAAAGAAAAAAAAAAGAAAAAAGAGGGGTAGAGCAAGAACATAATTCTCTGGTTTCTGTAGCAAGATTACTGTTTTCATCTTTTTATCTTCACTTTTCAACCACTGAGTTCACTTTTCTATTTTTTTTTAATAGCACAAATGGAATTTATCCGCGCTCTCACTCTCTTCCCCTTCAACTCCTCCTCTTCCTCTTTATTCCGCTGGCTCTGCTTGTGAATGAAAGGGTCTGTTACTCCCGCTGCAGGACAGATGGCAGTTGTGAAGCAGGGATTATAGCACTAGGTGACTTTTAAATCAGTTGTTTTCCAATAAAACACAAACAGGAAGATTATTTATGGGTGGTGGGAATTAAAAGAGCAAGGATATTTTACTCACCTCTGGCTGGGTCTCTTTTTTTATTAATAATATAATAGCTACACAGCCTGAATGCTTGTTTCACTTGCTTGCATCCCTGAAAAATGTATGTTATGCTGTATTATGTTCTGGTCGTTTCTAACAGGGCAGCCTTCTGCATCTGTCACTGGGTAGCACCACTGTGGGGTGTAGGTCTGCAGATTACAGTCCCTGGCAACTCTTGTGGGACAGTGAAAGAGCAGGTTCAGCTGTGGATTTCAGCCTTGCACTTAGGCATCTAAATAACATACCCAGTGACTAAGTCAAAGGACTTAGTATTTGTAACCTGGTAAGTGTGGTAGCACTGCAGTGGTCCATGGTGAAGGTGAGGAAATGTATTTAGGCATTAGGTAGGCAGCACTGGTGGTACACCTTTGAAATTCTTCCCCTTGATCCACAAGTTGTTCTTTTTCTATGGGACAGGAGTGGTGTCTGTCTCATAGGAACACCTTCCACTAGAATTTGCTAATATTTATGAACTTCTTGAAAATCTCCCAATAGGTGGCAGTGTGGAAGTGCACACTTGTCACAATTAGTGTTCCTTCTTAATGATGGGCATTTCCCTTCTGGTGACATTTTAGCCATTGAGGGTTTTCTGCTTTAGCAGTAGAAATGTTGTAAGCTCCTAGATTTTTCTGTCGAGGGTGTTGCAAATGGGTCACTTATAGTTGTTACTGCTAAGACTTACACCTGTGAGTCAGGGGCACTGTTCTTCCCTCCAGTGTTTTTTATCAGAGCTGTGTCCATGCTGGGTAAATACCTTGTGAAAGAGAATACCTTTGAATGATTGTTATGGAAACTGAATGACTGCAAAAGTGAAGAAGGGTGCTTGTCCCTGGAGTTCAGGGGAAAAAAAGCAGGACCATCTCCCTCAGGGAAGTAAAACTATGTCCACCAGGCAACATGATTGAAAAGTTGAAGTGCAAAGCACGTAAGTGATACAGACACACACACACACCATTTATTAAGTAGGTATCCTTAATAATAGTGATTTTAAAAGCAAGGCGAGCACTAGATGAGTTCTCAAGATAAAAATGGAATGTAACTCCATGAGAAACACTTAATACTTAAGGTAATTATAATTATATCTAAATTTAAAAGATCCCCTTTTTTTCTTTTGGTTTTGTTTTTATCTTTCCTTTTTAAAGTAGAATTTCAGTTTTGCAGGCATAATTGTGCAAGTTTCCTTGTTTTTTGATTGCACATCACCAGACCTGTCTACAAGGAAACTTGCAGAATTTGGTTACGTGCATTTGCGTAGACTCTATAAGTAAATGATTTATCAGAAAGACCTGTAGAAAGTGTGTCCCCTGAAGTCAAGTCTTACATGTTGCTAATGCAAAAAACCAGTTAGATGAATTCAGAACAGAAGGAAATAGAAACTCTGGAATTTGGTCACAATGTATTTCTGCATTTAATATTTTTGCTGATGGGAGAAAAAGCTTGATTCCTTTGGGATGTTTTTTTGTAGTTATTTATGCACGTGGCACAAAGTTGTTCTCTTTTCTTGGTCTGTATTTTTGAGATACAACTTCGAAAATTGTCACCTGCACTTGGTTAAATGCTGTGGAATTCCTCACTGAAGAGCCACCTACAGGAAACAATACAGGAAGCATACTCGGTGCAACAATTTCAGAGCTAATATCTTTTGCAGCCAAGGAAGATGGAGGGAACTGACTCTTGAATGGGAAAAAAAAAAACACCTTATTTTTACAGATCTCAACCTTATTATTCAGTTTCCCAGGAAATATTTAACGTGAGGCAAGCTTTCAAGGAAGAAAATGTAAAAGTAAGGATCAAGATGCCTACAAAGTGCTTAAAAAGTATTAAAGCAAAATGGCATTTTAGGCTGTGAAATCAGCTATTTGGTTTTTTAAGAAGGAAAATTAATTGGGGTGACTATTAGGGCTCCTTGAGGAGTAAACACTAAGTTGAACTGAACACAGTTTAAATAAGGACTAGTTAAGCTGGAGCTTGACCCTCTTTTCTTTTCAGTTTGAGTGGTACACCAAAGAATAGCTTATAACAAGATACTGGCTTTATATTGAAGGGAACTATTTATAAGTACATAGTAATGTTGTCACCTTTGAATTTTCAGCCTTAAGTGTATGTACTCTTAGTAATATTAATGGAGTAATTTGAAATTTTGAAAGCACTTGCTTTTCAGTATAAGTGATTCATATGAATTGGTTTGCAAGAAGTTCCAGATTACAATTCTCTGGCAAATTGCTTCTCTGCTCACTCATTTTTGTCTTAGTGCCCAAGATCAAACCCTTCAGAGCAGGCAACAAAACATACAGAATGGTTTTCAGAGCCTCTCTATAAACTCCTTTTCTGTGAAGAAGACTACATATTATTCTAAAAGTATTGCAAGCATTTCAACTTTTGCCCATTTCACTTTCTTTATCTCTGTTTCTTTCATTTAAGTTCTTCAATTTCAAAGTTGAAAAGCTCTATTAAAACCAAGTTAAACTGTAAATCTGAGAGTTAGGCAACTTAAAAATGAGGAAAGCTAAGACTGAATTTACATTTATATTCTATGCTATACCTGCTTTGTAGTCATACATGGCAGTTGTTCAAGTGTAAGTTGTTTCTTAACTGCTGGTGGTAATCCAGTTACTTCTGGTATTTTGTTGAGGATTATCTGGTCTGGAGGGCTGGTGGGTTCATTCTTCATTAGCACTTCTAACTGGTAGGTCAAACTAGAAAAAGGGTGTAGTTAAAAAAATATAAATTTGGAAAAAAAAAAAAAGACCAAAACCTGTACATTCTGTTGGGGAATTACTATTTAAAAAAAAAGGGGGGGGGAGCGGGGCTTGAGAGCAGTATTTGCTGTTCTGATAAGGAAGTTTGTCTGAATCTGTCTATCTGTGTAAACTTTTAACCACTTTGGTTTAGTGCTTCTAGCACTACATTAAGAATCAAATTTAACTATAGGAAAAAAGCCAAGAAAATTCTTTGCAGGGCCACTGGATAAACTAAAGCTGTGGAAGATTGGGATCAGAATTTGACCCTAAAGGTAGTGCTTGAAAATCCCAACTCTAGCAAAAATATTAATTTGTGTGCATTATTCAGCTATGATTTGTGCTGTGTGTGGGATGGATCTGATTCTCATAGCCTGTCTGGCTATGTCAGATGCATTATACATACATATCTACATGGTTTAAAACCCTTTAGATTGCCAGTGTACATCATGTACAGGAGAATGTCTCATTTGGTGCTACAATATTCCTGTGTAGCATAGATCTCTTACATGTCTTACAGTTTTAAAAACA
>VYZP01007569.1:48703-56203 GCA_013400635.1 Hypocryptadius cinnamomeus | reverse complement strand
TGTCCTCTCTCATCTTCCCCTGCTCTGTATTACTACAGTTCTTTAAATCTCTTCTCCCCAGTCATCAGATGCACTTGTGTCATTCAAATGCATGGTGCTGCAGACACAGCCCTGCCTGCCTCTCCTCCCGGAGCTCCCAGCTCCCATTCTCTTATAATTGAAACTTAAAATTGGCCTCATTACTTCAACGAGGCCCCTCATATTTCTCCTATTTTTTTTCAGTACACCCTTTCCTGCCTGCCTCTACAAGGGTAATTGCATCTAAGAAATGTTTGAAGCATACTGTCAGAAAGGTTATTGCATATAATTGGAGTTTAGATTTAATGTTGGGGGGAGCTGGGAGCTCTGTTAGTGGGATGGCTGGAGCCCTGAAGCCTGAATTGGAGCTGTACGCAGGTCTGTATTTCTGTTCCCTACTTTCAGCCCTGGTGTATTGTTTGCCTCAGTGTTCTAATGATTAATGTGCCTTCCTGCTCTGTTCACATGTGCCAGCTGTTCACATTGATGTATTTTACCTTGGTCCCTCCTGAGCTCCAGGAAGCTTTAAACTATTTTGGCCTAGTTTTGAAGTGTAAGGATGGAATTTTCCACAGTTTCTTGGTATGAAGAACATGGTTTGGCTAATGTGAGCAGTTGCAAGGGAACCCACTTACTGTATCATTAATCTTGAAAATATATAAACAAGTGAGAGCTCAGTTTGTGGCAAAGTGGGATTGGTGTTTTTATGGATCTGGTTAAGACAATTTTCACGGTTTGTTTAATTTAACCCTATATCTAAATGCTTTCAGAATCTTTAAATGTGTTTATGCCATAGTGACTTCAGCCTGTTAATGAGCAGATTCACATAATCAAGCTTTTGTTGTACTGGAGTTATAGTTTAAGGAAAATCCAATTCTGCTAATAGACTTTAAGTCATTACTGTCTGTGTAACAGTAAAAATGTGGTATCTTCAACAAGGCATCTTCCTCTGTTTGCTTACTACCCAGACACAATACATAGCTTCTTCACAACAATGCATGAAAGGTGCTTATCAAAGTGCTTTTAATCAATGTATTCACTTACTCAGGCATTGTTAATTTAAATTTTTTATTTAATTTCTAAAGAGTTGATAGCTTCATGCAAAGCAGTTAACTTCAGTGGAACTTTGTGAATAACATGGAAAACCTAAGCAGGTGGCAATTTCTCAGTAAAACATTGCTGTTTGTATTGTATCCAGAGCTAGTCTGCTCAGTTCATACTACAACATCTGAGGATTTGGAAATCTTCAGGGAGGAGAAATTCACAAACTTCAAAATTTTTCTGTCACCATGCCTCCCATCCCTGCCATCTCCTCATGTAGCTCCTCCTTGGCTGCTGAGATGAAGCTGTCTGAAGGGACACCTTCATCTCAGTCACATCACAGAGGTGAGGTGAGAGGTGAGTTGTCACAAAAATGAGACACTTCATCCCTTACACATATAGACTCAAAAAACCAGTGTCCCTCTCCCCAAAAACCTTTCCTTAAATAAACTCCACTGTTTTTAGAGACAATTGGTTTTTCATCTTAACTTGTGCTGTAGACTAAAAGTTGTTTGAGAGGGGATGGAGTTTCCTCTGTTACGTATTCAAAGGACCAGGAGGGTTGTGAAGGTGTCAGGGAGAAGTGAGGCAAAGCTAATGAGCAATAGAAGGATGGTGTTGGTGGCTCACAAGACACATGCTTTACCCTGCACCTCAGTGGCTTCAAATCTTGACCTGCAAGTACCTGTGCTGTGCTCTCCTAGTGCTGCTGGATGTGGAGTCCCTCCAGTCTAAAAGCAGGGAAGCTGCCTGGGAGGGCACCTTGTTCTGCAGTCTGTGTGCTCTCCAGTGTTCTGAGGTGTAACTGCAGGAACAGGCTTTTGGGTAGGAGCTGGTGTTCTAGAATGTGGAGTTGGTCAGAAAGCAGGAGCAGAACTGTGCCAGATCTGCATCCACTTGGCATTGCTGTATAATGGAGTAGTGGAATATTTTGCTCTTTTAGTCTTTGTTCATAGTTTTTATAAAGGAAAAGCTGGACAATCACCCAAACAAAATCCCTTGGGTGTGTTTTTTAATGGCAGAAAATTTGAAAAAAAAAACCCTAACAGAAATAGAACAGCTTGGTCTTTGCTGCTGAAATATGTACAGACTCATGCCCATGACTTTGCACACACATAAAGATACAAGTGAGTAAATGCCTTGTCCCCCAGACATCTCTTATCAAGCATTTGGGAGCCTCTTCATTCATGTGTCAGGTGAACCTGACATCTCCTGCTTGAGATACTGGGCATCTTCTCTCCATTTTCGGGTAAAGTAGCATGGAATTCTCCTTGTTTGTGCTGCTTCCCTTTTCCTTCCCGTGCCTCCATAGTGCTGAGGATCACGATTCCTATCCTGCACACAAGGTGCATTTGAGAACTCACAAGACTGGTAGTGAGTCTGTCCCAGATTGTGCCAGTGCCAGTATTAACAGCAGGGATGAGGGACATGAATTGGACATGAATTGTAATCTCCTTCACTTCTGAAGCCACCCCGGGGCAGAATCTCTCCCTAGTTCCAACTCCTGTGGACTCTGGATAGTTCTCACTAAATTAGGGCACCTGCCCCTTTTAAATGAGATCCTTTCAGACCCAGCCCAACTATTGCTTACTTTCTCTGCTGTGACTTTGTGAACCCCCATTTCACTCCAGCTAGATCACAGACTGGACTAGGGGTGGCTCTTGCCAGTTTTTCCACTGCTCCTGTGCTGGTGGGGCTGAGGGAGCTTCAGCCTTGGCTCCGTGGCCAGGGTTCACCATGGCCCCTCACCAGCTCGTGCAGGAAAGGCAGGGAATGCAGCAGAACGTGGGAGAGCTTATCACAAAGGTGCTCTTGGCTAACTACAACATTCACCTCATTTTAAAATACCTTGATTCACAGTCTAATGAATGCAAAAATCCTGTCTTTTTGTGGTCATTTAATCCCTCTCTGTGTTTTGGCGTTTTCCCCTTTGTTCTTCTAGAGTATTTGAAGAAGAAGACGCTCAGGAGGGAAGTCTCTGAGGCCTACAAAAGACTGAAGAGCACCGTTGACAAATGCCTGGCCATGAGTGGCTACTCAGAAGTGAACCTTGGCAAACTCTTCACCGTCAGCATAGGAAGATAGATCTGTGGGAGCGTCCAGTAATGAATGACAGTGATTGCTTGAAAATGGAGGGAGGCTAGTCCCTTGTTTATCAGCAATGATCTCTTCAGCAATACTTTATTTCAGTATGTACAATGATGTTTTAATAATCTTGTCTCTTTGGAGGAGGGAAAATGGGAGATGAAAACAGGATATATGATTCTCGTGGATATGAAGTATTCAAGGTGCTTTTATCTTCCTTTTTTTCTTCATTGAGAAACCAGGGTTATTAAAATATGGAGTAGTTGATTTTTGCAATATTTTTTGTTGTGTATTTAGACCTATGAGGGAAAAGGGGGTGGGGGAATTGCTGCTTTAATTGGATAATTCCCAGTGAGAGTTGCTGGAATGTAAGTGATCCTAGACTTTGCTCCAGGGTATTTACTAGAGGTGCTCTCAGGAAGAGAGGTTAGTAGAGGTCTCAGTAGGAGCACTAATGTTTTGCCTTTTCACGGTTTATCTTCTTCCTGATCATAAACATACCAATTAAAAACAATACTAAACCTAAATGCATTTAAATGTCCTATTACCTTCTGAACAGAGGTAGGGACGCTTTACTTTGAAATTCATTAAAGAATGACTGAAACCTGGAGGTGCTAAAAATAGGGACCATCTTTTTATTAGGAGTCTTTCCAAGCATCTTTAAGCATAGCATTTTGCCACATTGAAAATTTCTGTGTGGATGTAAAGCCATGCACATGAACAAAACCCGTTTCACTCATGCAAAGGATATAAATGTGTTACATTTCAAAGTATTTGAAAGTAAGCAATCGATAGAGAAAAATATTTTTGGGATGGCATTGTAACCAATAACAGGGGAATGGAAAGCAGCAAATCATAGTTACTGTTCTGTAATAATTACTGTGTTGGAGATGTTACAGTTTTTACAAACAAATTGTGTTTTTCATTTACTTCTAATAAAATGACAAGCAGATATGACGAGAATAAATTTGGGTGCATGCTTTTGTACACAAAATATTGTTGTACTCTGTTCACTGTTTAGTTTGCAATGTGATATATTAATGTAAGGTTATAAAAATTGCTTTTAAATCTTAAACAGTGTAAAATGTAAAGTTTTTTCACACTTGAAGGAAAATAAAGTTTTCTAGTAAAAGAGAATTTGATTCTATGATCTGATGGTTGAAAATAGTCCATGCTAGGTCGTATTGCTCTGGACTTCTCCTGGTCTTACAGAATTGATTCTGTGTCTGTTTTTAGGATGAGCAGCCATTAACAAAGGGAGCTTGAAGAAAAAGTAAGAGGATCCGCATGAACATGTTGGGCACTGTAGGGATTCACGTGTCTGTTTGTGTTCAGAGTATTTTATGACATTCATTTGTCCCCAGAGTGGCATTTGGGAGAAGCTGTGTGTCAGTATGGGTAGTGTCAGTTTGAATATGCCTAAATACACAGTCATCTTCCCAGCAACTTTTGGAACGAAACCCTTTCATTTCTGCTCACATAGAATCACTACAGTGAGAAATGGAATCTGTGCAGTCTCTGGTGTTGTGCAGGTGTTGTCCCACCCTGGTGAGCTATCGATCCTTCCCAATATGTTTAGTCGGGTTAATATTGTAAAACAGACTTTATTTGGGGTCTTGTCTTGGAAAGAAGGTGTTGCTGCCAAGATGCAGTACTGAAGTTGCAGAACTTCAAAAGATCCTGGTTTCTGGTAGTTCCGTGCAGGGATTTTTAGATTTTTTGTGTCCAGCCCAATTAGGATTATGAAAATATTACTGATATATACTGATTCTACTGGGTAGAATGCCTTAGGAAAGTGAAAAGTGTGACCTTCTCCTCCAAACGTTAGATATACAAATAAAATGGATAGATATGGCGTAACCTGACCCTGTGGCACTTGTATGTATCTGTATAATTACAGCTGAAGAGCCTGTTAATTTGCAAGTTTAGGGATGTTTAGATTAAATGAGAGTGTTGTGGAATGACTGTGTAGGGTGCAGCAGCACGGAGTGGCCCTGCGAGGGGCTGTTCCCCCCAGGAACAGCGGAGCAGAGGAGCCGCGAGTGGCACAGCCCCGGAGCCCCCGCCACCCCGGCCAGCCACAGCCCGGGGGGGTTGAGGATGGGAAATGAGGGCTTTTACCCCGAATGGAGGCTTTTTTTGATTCCTCTCAGCAAAGCTGGTCAGATCAGAGCTGAAGTCTTGGCAAGGAGTAAACCGGATTTTTTTTCCCCTCCCCTCTCCCTCTCTAATCAGCTCTGGGCACCGTGCCTCGTCTTGGCCCCTCAGAAAGGCTGGGAAACGCAAAATCATCTTTATAGCATTTAATATTAAATGGAGCTGGTAAATGCTGCGCTGTAAATAATTTGGGAAAACTGAAGTTCGGAGGTTTGCATGCTGAGGCTGGTCTGGCCTGAATCGCCTTCCCTTCCTTTTCCTCCTCATATCCCCCTCCCCCACCCCGTGCTGTTAAAATTAAGGTTCGTGTTTATTTGTATTTATTTGCAGTTGGGGAAGAGGAGTGTTGATATATGGAGCCGGTGGCCAGGTTTCGCTGATGACATATGCGATATGAAAAAGAATTCCCATCCGCAAACACGGTTGCTGCTGTGCCAAAATCCCTCTTTTCGCCGCCAAAGGCAGTTTTCTAAGGCCGAAGCGGAGCACATCTTCCCCTTCGAATCCATCCCCGTCTTCTGCAGGGCACCTTAAATGTGCCTTAATTGAATAGTTCTCCCGCACCCTCCTTATAGCAGTTTAATAGATTAACTCATCTGTGCCAGCTTCAAATTTCAGATTAAAATTCCTTCATCCCGAAGGCAGCATTATCAGGTTGTTGGAGGCTGTTTTCAAACCTTGGTTTTGAATAGCAGCGGCTCTGCATTAATTTAACCACTAAGCTAATAAGTAGGTTTCGTTTTGTTATGCTAAGCTTTATTGCTTTTCTTTTGATCAGAATGGTGTTGTTGAGCAAAGCAGCAGACAAGGCATTCTTTGATGAGGGAATTAGCGCTCTATTCTTCCTCTATTATTCATAGCACAGTGGAATATGTAAGTACCTGAGGGTGTCAAAGGAGAGCAGGCTCTATTGCAAAGTGTTCGCCTTGTTTCTCTCAATAGCTGACTATGAGATGATAAACCGCTTAATACACTGCACTAATTGGATGAGAGCAAAAAGAGATGGGAATTAAGGCACGGCGAAAGGAGAAAGTGCTACCAGCCTTCATTCACTCTTTCACCACTTTAACAGCACCAAAGGAGGCACAAGCTTTCTATAAGCAGACTAGGGGTTTTGTGCGGAGATAAAATGAACCTGTTAGTGGATTCAGGTAATACACTAATTATTGCACAGTATAAATACCACTACTGGTTTTATAACACGGAGGTAAACTTCTTTTGAGAAGGTTATAGGATTGCTTGGCAGCAGTATAGATCCTAATAAGGGACCAGAGTAATAACCCCCTGGATTAACAAAATTGCTGCTTGCAGAAGTATGATTCGGGCTTTTACGAAGATTTCAGCAGAATGAATAAAAATGACTGAATGACATTTCTTAATGCCTAATGGCTTGATAATGATTCCCTTTTCTTTGAGGCAAAAATGTATATTTCAGGCTGCACTGTTAATAACGTCCAAGGAACAAGCCTTATTTTTCCCATAAATTTTTTTTCCGCGCCTATGGTGGGTTTTAGAACTCAAAAAATACGGCTGGGGGCGGGCGGGGTTGTGGGTGTGGGATATGAAATGCCGTGAGTGGAGGGGGGAGCTGCGGGGAAGGGTCGCGGCGGGCTCCCACGCGCGGAGCTCGCTCCAGCGGCGCTTCCCGGAGCCGGGGTCGCCCCGCGGAGCCGCCCGTCGGGCCGGGCCCCCTCGGGGGTGCCCTGGGCTCTTCTCCGGCCCCGACCCGCCGTTGAGGAGCGCTGCCGAGATTGGACCAAATCACCCAAAAAAAGAACCCCACACGCCGGCTCTCCGACGGCCCGTCCGGGGCCGGGGCTTGGTCTGGGGGAACAGGGAGTCATCACGGCCAGGGAAGCACCACGGGGAATGCGGCCGGGGGCTTCCCGCATTTCGGCCCCTGCTCCGTGGAAGAGGCAGACGGGACCGCTGCGCCCCCCCCCCCCCCCAAAAAAAAAAAAAAAAAAAAACCCCCAAAAAAAAAAAAAACAAAAAAAACCAAAAAAAAAAANCCGAGCTCCGGCCGCCGCCCCGGCCGAGCGACCCGCGCCCACCCAGACCCGCGGGGGGTCCTCGGCGCTGGGGCTGAGCCGCCCCCGGCCCCGGGCGCCCGCAGGTGGCCCCGCAGCCCCCGCAAGGACAGGGCTTTTTGCTTTTCTTTTTATCTCTTTTTTTTTTTTTTTTTTTTTTTTTTTTAAA
>VYZP01007569.1:312-40175 GCA_013400635.1 Hypocryptadius cinnamomeus | reverse complement strand
AAAAACACCAAAAAAAAAAAAAAAAAAAAGACAGGAAGAGGCAGGGGTGCCCTTGGCGAGGCTCGGCGAGCAGAGGAGTTGCCGCCTCTTGCTCTCGTCCTGGCCGTGCCGGGCGGTTCCGCCGGGACTTTTCCACCGGGCTTCCCTGCCGGGACTGGTCCGGGAGAAGCTGCGCGGAGCCGCGGGTACCACCGGGCCAGGAGCGGCGCTCCGGCAGCCGGGAGGCCGGCCCG
The DNA here is from genome assembly GCA_013400635.1 of Hypocryptadius cinnamomeus. Taxonomy (NCBI): domain Eukaryota; kingdom Metazoa; phylum Chordata; class Aves; order Passeriformes; family Zosteropidae; genus Hypocryptadius; species Hypocryptadius cinnamomeus. Next base: position 39,942 of record VYZP01007569.1, on the reverse strand, counting down.
CATCTGCCTTCCCTTCGCTGTCTTGCCGGGCGCTGGCCAAGCCGGTGCGGGCGAGCCGCGACACTGCGAGTGGCAGAGCAGGGACGGGCAGAGCTGCCTGCCCGAGGGGGGGGACCCGAACCCGCCGCGGCACAGGCGACAGCCGGAGGGCACGGGGGACCTTCGGTGCGGCATCTGCGAGGGCTTCGGCAGCGCCGAGACCCTCCGGTGGCTGCCGGCGGTGCGAGCCGGGGCTGCGGCGGGAGGCAGCTCGAGGCTGTCGGGGACGGGCGGAGCGCAGGGAGCCCTGCTGCGGCCTTCCAGCCGTCTACAGCTTGTTTTCACTCCTTTCCTGCCCCGGTCCCTCGTCTCCCTGTGCCCGAGTCTGGCCGGGGGGCCTCCCCTTCCCCACTTTCCGGCGCCCCGGCAGGCCCTGCCGGAGGAAACGCGGCCCCGGCCAGCCCAGGGCGTGGGGCGGGTCCGCCGTACTCCCGTTCGCAGGCAAAAATGCTTTGCGATGCGAGATCTCCTCTGCCAATTCACTTTGTTGCTTTATTTATTTTTTTAAACAAACTTTTAGTCATTTATGGTCTCTCCCTCGCCTTCTCTTCTTCCCTTCCCCCTGCAACCTGCTAATTTAACACTGGAGCGCGTTATGGCAGTATTACAGGGAGAGAACGAGAGAGAGAAAACAACAATACTGCAATGATCCAAATGATACAGTAGAATTATAGCAATTATAGTTCTGCTCGGAGAGGAAAACCTTGCTGAGCTCAGCCAAACAAACTGATACCTTGTACGGATAACAAGCCCGGGGACTGACAGCCGGTGCTGAGAGAGGCAGGAGGGCACAAACGGAAAATATTTGCCTTATTTCCCTCCAGCCAGCCTACATTAACACCCTCGGCTGCCGCTGCCAGAACAATATCCACTCCGGCTCCTCGCACCCGGGGCCTCCGCGATGAGTTTCTCCCCAGGGACCGGCCTCCGCACCTACCCGCGCCCGGCTCCGCTCGGGCCCTGCCGGGAAGGAGCAGCGGGAGCGCTGACGCTGCCGGGACCGGCCCTCTCCGCAAAGCACCCATTCGCAGCGCGGGGGCGAGGGCGGTGCGCCCCGGCGCGCCCTGCCCCGGCACCCTCCGGCCCGGCCCAGGGTGTCCCTCGCCGTCTCCCCTCCGAGCGGGCGCCCCGCTTGGCCTCGAAGCGTGGGGCAGATGCGCAGCTCTCCGCGCTGCTCCGCCTGGCCGTGCAGCGGGGCAGGGTGACCGCGGCTGCCGCGGGACCACCGCCCGACGGCCGCCCGTGGCGGCTGCGGCACCAGCGCACACCCTGCTCCCGGACCTGCCCAGGCGGCCCGGGCACGGCGTTTGCAATGGGGTTTGAGCTTGTTACTGATTTTACACAGAGCCCCGTCGTTGGGAGCGCTCCCCCCCGAAACTATGCTTGCGAGGGGACGTGGCTACAAAATGGCAGTTCGCTGTCAGGCTTGGGGAAAGGTGTTTGATCTTGGGGCGGAGACGGGGCTAAGCTCTGTTTCAGACGTTGTGGTTGTAAATGTGCAGGGTCGCTTCAAGACTAGGTGAGAAACTGTGTTCACCTCGCAGGGAATAGCGTCTGCCTCGGCTGGGGAGGATTTGCCCTCACTGCGGCGGCCACCGGCGACACAAGGTTGTAACCCATCGAATAAGCATACGGCAGCTTTTGGCCCGTGAGCAATTTGTACCCATCCCGTCCCCGGCGCATCCCGCAAGCCTCGATACAAGCTGCTGAAGTCGGGAACCCCGCTCCCTGCCAGCCCTGCGCATGGGTGGAGCCGCAGCCGCAGCCCATCCCCAGGCTTTTACACAAGCTGGTTGTTGTTTGTTTTTTACTCTCTTTGCAATGGAGAAGAAAACGGTAACAAATGCCGGAAATCCTGATTTATCACTATCTACTATAGGTGTCACAATTCGATTTATCACTGTCTATGCGGAAGAAAAAGGCTTGTGTAGAAGCTGTCTGTAGGGAGGTACAGAAACTGTACTTCTTCTGCCTGCCCTCTCAGCTCTTCCCTGTAGTTTCCTCCCCGTTCCTCGACGTGTTTGTCGCCCTGGCCCCATGCTCCCCCTGGCTCTGTGCTGTGGGAGCCACAGCTCCTGGGTAACCCAGGGTCAGCCACAGAGAACGTGAGTCTGAAGCGCCCCACACCCGAGCGCGCAGGAGAGTGAAACACAGCAGACCACTGGTCTTCAAGAGATGCGATTTAGTCTCATTCCTCCCTCAGCACAGCCCCCTCTCCCCCACCCCCGCCAAGCGTTCAGGACAGTGGTTCTGTGGACAAGAGTAGTACAGCTGGGCATTCGGGAAGGTGGGATGCCTTGGTAGCAGGGAGTGGAGAAATGCATGATGCCGTTTGGATGTCATGAACTGGCACGATTTTGCTTGTGAGCCTCACAGCGTTTTATCTCAATCCATATTCACCATGTATTTTTCAGCTTTATGGAGAGTACTGTCTGAAACCTTTTCTGGGCACAGCCTTGACTTTGCATAGTTCAGCCCTGAGCTATGGAGATGAGTGGAGCTGTGTTGTTGCCATTGATTGCAACCACCAGAACTACTCAATTCTGCTAGAGTCTTGTGAAACACTTTAAAAATGTGGCTAATACCCTACAGAGGGTCATGCGGGATCTCAGAACAGCTGCACATCCCCTATAGCCACAATCAGACAGCTGGGGGAGAGGCAGCATCTCTTTGTGTCCCCTGGGGCTTTGACAAGTCACTGGTCACCTGAATATTACACCTCAGGGTTCAATGGCTTAACAGCCTTCTCATTTCAGGTAAGATAACTGCTGTCCTGTCCCTGCAGATTGACAATTTAAGCATTGGGTAATCCATACCCAGCAGCTATCACTAGGGCACTGCACCAAAATCTCTTCGCAGAATGATGTTGGACTTCTGCACGTTTGAATTCACATCCAAGAGAAAAACTCATTTTGCAAGTATTGCTTTTTTTGGACTCACATCACCATTTTTGACAGTTTTCAGCCTATTCCCCTGGATGTGAGGCTGCAGCAGCTGCCCACGGGGTGAGCTGGGAGAGCCCTGTGCACCAGGTGTCAGTGCAGGTCACAGTTAGCTGGACAGTCTGGCACTTGCAGTGCCACTATTTTCTGCCTGTGAAACCAGCCCCAGCTTTTGTTGCTCACTTTCATTTTAGTGCAAGCTCAGGGAGCAATTTCAGTAATGGTTGGAATCTGGACAGAGGTTTGACATCAGCAGTGGTGGTGACTCCAGAATAATTATTTGTCAACTTCAGATTTAGCCCATGTCTATGTGTAGGCAAAATCTGGGCCACATTCCATAGATGTAATTTTTAAAAAGTATTTTCTCAATAATTTTTTATTCAGTTGTCATTATTTTTAATCAATTAGCTTACTCTTCTGTTAATATGGGTTTTACTACGGACAGAGGACAGCAGTTAATTTAGGTCAATGTGTCTCATCTTTATTTCTCTTCTGCTATTTTCCCATATTTGGTAACGCAAAACTTCTCCTCTGGTCCATGCTCCAGAAGCATTCCCAGCTCATTTTTGGGTTGAGCCTTTTTTGCATGGCCATGGGGCAGAACAGGTCTGCAGTGATGTCTCTGAGTAATGCTGTCACCTGCCATAACTCTGTTAGATTTAGTTACTGTATTTAACTTACTCATTCCTTGAGCCTAGTCACCAAACCAGTACTCCTGGAAATCATTTGAAAAAACAGATCTGGGCACACAGCTTGGCGGTACAATCCTTCCACAGCCTGCTCTCCCTCCCAGAGACCATGTGCCTTCCCCTCTTCTGTGCCTCACGTTTGCCTTTGGGGACAGAGGTGTGTGTGTCCTTTCCTGGCATGCCATCGTCCCCAGGTCGCTGACCTTATTGTTACATCACAGCTCTCTTTTTGGTTTGGTTTGGTTTTTGTTCCCAAGTGCTTGGCTTCATGAAATCCTGTCAGGGCTGACAGTTTGCTGGTTGAGACTGGGATGCCATCAATACTGTCTCTCTATTTTGCCAGCTTCTCTTCCCATCCCATCCCATCCCATCCCATCCCATCCCATCCCATCCCATCCCATCCCATCCCATCCCATCCCACCCCATTCTCATCTTGGGTCCTCAGAGTCCCTCAAAGGCCTTTTCTACTCTTTTATATTTACCCAGGAGACTCCTGCCTTTCACATTTTTTCCTCTCCCTCCCATTTCCATGTATGTCCTTTTCCCAGGATCTCAGCCTTCCCACACCTCCACAAGCTCTGGCAGTCCCTGCTGACTGCAGTGATGTTTCTGCAAGGAGGTGGATTTCCTAGCACTCTGTGGATTTAAATCAAGACCACTCCTTTTCTGGAAGGCATATTTTCACCTAATGTAAATGTTTTGTCTAAGTATAAGAAGACCTGTGTGGAGCTCTGCGTCCTACAGCCCCTATGACTGCATCTTACAGGAGTTTGGGTGATGGAGTGAAATATGGATCTTCTGACCCTAGAAAACCCATGGATAAAATCCCAAGTAGCTTTCTCACAGCAAGCCTTAGAAACTCAGTGAAATTATTAATGCATTAAGGTGCAGTGGTCTAAAAAAATTAAGAAGATGATCACAGGCTTATTTAATCTTATACCTTCCATGTTATTTTCTTTTGTGTGTGCTGACTAGAACTGAGCAAAGGCTTCATAACAAATAATTTATTTGTCAAACGTATTCTCTTCTCCTGCTCGTGGAATATCCATGAGCAAGAACATTGTTTTCTCAAATGTATTTATCTAAAATGCTCCGGTGGCTCCTTTAAATGAATAACAGAAGGGCTTGCCTGCAAATGGTTTCCGTTGTTTAGCTGTACTTGGGCAAATAAACCTCCTGCTATCGACTGCTTTGCCCGCCTGTTGCGCCAGCAACACCCCGGTTGTGCAAATAGGGTGTGAGTGTGTTTGTGAGTGTGAGTGAGTGTGAGTGTATGAGTGTGTGAGTGTGTGTGTGTGTGAGTGTGTGTGAGAGTGTGTGTGTATGAATGTGTGTGTGTGTGAGTGTGTGTGTGTGAGTGTGTCTGTGAGTGTGTGTGAGATTGTGAGTGTGTGAGTGTGTGTGAGTGTGTGTGTGTGAGTGTGAGAGTGTGTGTGTGTGAGTGAGTGTGTGTGAGTGTGTGAGTGTGCGTGTGTGAGTGTGAGTGTGAGTGTGTGTGTATGAGAGTGTGTGTGAGTGTGTGTGTGTGTTTGTGTGTGTGAGTGTGAGTGAGTGTGAGTGTGTGTGAGTGTGAGTGAGTGTGAGTGTATGAGTGTGTGAGTGTGAGTGTGTGTGTGAATGCAGCAGCTGGGCTTCCTCAGCTCCTCCGGGGTCAGCCTGCAGCCCTGCCATGCACAGGCACTCGGGCCACTGGAACGCTCAGCTCTCTGCAGCGGGGGTGTGAGCGCAGCTGAAAAGCACAGCCATTAAAAATTCAAATGAGCGCTCGATGAGCGAAGGACAATGTTGCACCGTCTCTGACTATCTCCGGTGTGACCTTCATGTGGGGCCGTGTTCTATTTCGGTAAACGCAGCCGCACAGGGCAGAGCAGGAATCGGCATGATCCGGGGAAGGGCATGAGTTGGTGCTGGTCTGGCATTTCGTTGCTCAGGAGATGTTATCCATAAGATCAGAGTCTTTTAATCCAAAAGCATGGCTGAAGTGAAATAGGATAATAGAGGGAAGAGAGAGCAAACTGTCTGTGAAGCTTGGTTGGACCATTCCACTGAAAAAATCTAACCTTTAAACCATATTTATTATCATTATTTTCCTCATCTGTGGGCAACATTGCATCTGGCTGCCATTTAGGGGCACCACTATCTCATAGAGATTTTTTAAAAATGTTTTTGGTAAAGAAAAACCTGCATTTCACAGAAAGGAATGGACATTTTTCCTGGGAACAGGCTGATTCTTGTTGATGCGTGGAGAAAATTCTGTAGTGGCTGTCTGTCAGTGCTTCTCATGGCTTTTTTTGGTGTTGGCCCCTTTATATGGAGCATCCCTGCTACCAATCAAGGCTGAATGCTGCTCAGATAGCTAAAGGGTCTATTCTGACATAGCATCTGTGTTCATCTGTTTAACATTCTGCATCTCCTTTAATGCAAGATTCAGAGTACTCTGTTGTGCTCTGTAGGAAGGGGATGTGTAATGGATATAAACTGTGTTGTTATGAATGAACCTGCTGTCTCCCAGGTTTACACCACTGAGAGCACCAGAGATCTCCCAAACTGCACTGAGGACAATCCATTGATAAGAGGTGTAGAGGTGAATAGATGGAAGAGTTTCTACTAAGTTCACTCAAATCAGGCACAGATTTGATTTGTTAAGGAGATTTAAGTGGGAAGACAAAAATGAGGAAAAGCTGCTGTTCTGGAAAATAATTAAGAATGGAGATTCTTACAAGTGTCTGTGCTAACACTAGTTGTGCTCCCAAAGAACATGGACAGCTGGGGCCTTGGGTGTGCATGACATTGTGTGGAAAAGTAGTAACTGTCTGGTAGGGAGCAGACTTCTTCCTTCCAAATTCAAAGGGGCTTTATCTTAATGAAAAAATAAAAAATGAATTTGCTTGTAAATTGGCTCAGCAATTCCAACAGCTGCAACTTGTTGGACTGCTGATTCAAAGTTTACAATTCAAAAATAAAATAAAATAATGGAGTGTATGTTTTAAGGTTTCCCCTTCATATACAGTCTTTAGAAACTTCTATAGACATATTTCCATTCATATGCATGGATTATAAAGTCCTGAATTCACTGGGTGCAAGTTATTATTTGGAATCAATGTACTTTCTTGTTTTTTTTAGCTTTTTATCAAACCTTGAAAAAGGCTTGTCACTTACAGAACTCACCTATTATTTCCATTCTTGAAATTTAAAAATAATGTTATGGAGCCACAGAAAACTAATTTTAAACAAAAGATGTTGAATTTAACTAAATTATTGTTAGTGTTTTGTAATCCTAACACAGAACCTTTCATTTCTCCAGTAAATGGGGTTTCATGAGTGAAAGCACATTTGTATGATGGCCTTTGTGTTAAAAACCCAGGGAACTGAGAAACACTTTGGCTGGGCTCTAAGTGAGTCAGGGCCTACCTGAGAAGCCTGGTTGCTTCCTTCAGCAGAGGATGTGCTATCATCTGTTTTGTATAGCAGTGCTGGGGAAAATCTCAGTTTTCTTCTCTTTGAACAAGAACTAGAAGGGATGGTTTGGCTTTATTCCATTTCAGGTTTTGTTTTCTTTGTATTCTAATATTATCAAAATGTCTGAAGGGCTCTGGATGTCCATGAGGTTTCTAAAACTGAACATGGCTTCTGATTTTTAAAACTTTCTGTACGAGAGGCTTCCTGTGGATCCATCACTCAGAAGAGGAGCAGCAGAGGTCTTCCTTTTCTGAACAGAAAGTGAGAATAAATGGGCCATTACTGACACTCACTTTAATTTCTTATCCTATAACACGGCTCCATTTTAATTTTTTTTTTTGGGGGGGGGGAACAAAAAGTTCAATGAATAAAGGAGTCTTCAAGACCTTCAAAATAGGTGGATTCTGACCTGCAGGATGGCAGACAGAAACCTTTGTTGTTTTGGTTTTTTTTTCCTGCAGTGTGTATCAGGAAGACAAATTGGTGATCAGGCAGGGAGCTGAACCAGACAGAAGGCATTTTGTGTGCTTTCCCCCATTTTTGCAAAGGAAAACAAAAGGAACAGGTGTCCAGGGAGAATCATGAAGTGCTATGAAGAAGAAAAATGTGAATACAACAGTAGGGACTTAGGAACCTTCTGATTTACAGGCTGACAAGTGCAGTCTGGGTCCAAAGGTAACTTAATGGAGTTGTGTGTAAGGACTATCCCTTAGAGAAGTGAGGCCAGATCAAACCCTGTATGATTCAATGGAAACAAAGCTATGATTTGGTAGGAAAAAGCAAATCAGGTTTGTATTCATGTTCTGGTTGAAAAAAAATCCATTTTCTGGCATTGTGAGCTCTTCAACTAACCTAAAAGCTATGCAGAATTAATATGCTTCATAACCTGGGATTTCTTTGGGAATGCCCAAATGATGTAGGATGCCATGAAAACTCTTGTTTTCATCAGTGCTTGTAGGAAACCAAATCCATGTGGATCTCAGTAGAATTTGGTGGCTGTCACTTTGGACACAGGATAGACTTTGCTGTATATTCTGGGCATGTTTTTTCTGTGTATTTAAGAATAAACTGAGGTTGATTCAGAAGGTCCAGGAACATGGCTCCAGAGATTTGTCCTTGGCCATCCATTCTTTCTGGGGTCTCCTTGGAAGAAAAGCATAGTAGATACCTTTCAAAATATCAGTATCTTTATAGGAGAGCTCAAATACTGTAAATATCATCATAAACTATATTTATGGCAAAAACCAAATCTCTTTACGTTTCTATCTAGATTTTAATGTTCTCATGTATTTCATATCCCCTGAAACGTGTTTTTTCCCCACCTGCTGTTTCTAGACCAACAAATTCACAGTTGGAGACCCTCAGCTGCACCACAAGGCCTTTATTCTTTCACAGCTTCCCAATGAAATCCTTGGGCTCCTGATGGAAGAGGGACCCTGGCTCTGACCCTGTGGCACCAACCAGCATTGAGTTGGAAGTCAGTGGCTTTGAGCTGCACAGGTGAAAAAGCAGTTCCCACAGCCCTTCGCAAAATGGTTGGATGGAAATTATTCTGAAAAAAGGTACGTTGCCCCTACTTTGTAACCTTGCCAGATGCTCACTGCATGTTCAAGGATGAATATCCATCCATTCATCTGGATGGCTTCTGGCTCAAGTTAAAAGCTGCTTTGTGTGGCTCATATGTGTTAAGCAAATCAGTTGCATGCAGACCTGGAGACCTTGGTCAAAGGCTGTGCAAGAAGGAATTTATCCCAGAGAAGTCAAGGTTGGTGACAGCTGTAGCAACTCTTCCTGAAGAGCCAGCTGAGCCATGGAGTATAGAAACATGCTGACAACCACTCTCCAAAAGCAGCATTTCTGTTTGAAGGCGGCGCATTGCACCGAAAGGGCACAAAATGCAGCAGGGGTGACATCCTCTTCTCACATCACCGTCACCACTGCACAGCAGCACAGCCCCGTGTCACAGCACGGAGGGAGCTCCAGGGTGGCATTCAATTTGAGCTTCACATCTATTGGCTTTCTTCTCAGCCCCTTGTGAGCATCATTTGCTTCAGATACCACATCTACTAATGATTTTTTTTCCCTCCCCCTTGCTCACACTTTAATTGCAGGGTATATGTAATACCCTTAGGAATAGCTATTGCCACCTGTATTATTATTTATGCTGTGAAAACGAAGCTTGTGGCAATATATTTATTAACACTGTGCCCTGGAATCACACGAGTTAACAGCTTAATCCTGTGATTGTAAACACTTTTCTCTACATGTTCAAGCACCATCCAGGTTTTTTAACTTAGCATTGGGAAACTGTGAGCATGAGCAGGTCATAATTTCTTGAGAAAATCTACTCTTTATCAAAAGATAAAAAAAAAATCTCATAACAAAAAAGTGATTTATCCATCTAATAGTGCCTGCCATACTAAGCAATAATGCCTTTTGCAAAAGAAAGAGTTAAACAAAACATTTATGCAGTATAAACTTTGCTCCTTAGCATTAAAATGCACTTTATTCATACTGTAGATTTCTCTTCCAGCCACGGCTATTGTTTGTCACTAACAGCTAGCTTTTGTGAAGTTAATAAATGTGCATAATAAGGACATAAAGGTATGGAGAAGTAATACTGTAATCCTTTTGTTTGGATAATCAGTCTAATGTATGCAAATTAAACCTTATTAGTACTAGGGTTTTGTGTCTGCTTATCAAAATGTGCCATTTTCATGAAAATTGGAAGTCCATTATATAAAGTTATTATTAACAATCATTTAGGAATTATATACGGTATGCAAATTAAAGTTGATTACAACTAATTAAGGGCTTTCTTTGTTATTTGACCTTGTCTGCTTTTTATGTAAATATGTTTCTTTTGGTCTGGCATATTTTTAGACTCAGAAAAGTATATTAAGACAAGTTACATTATGTATTTTTAATATATTTTTGTATTGCATAGAAACCCCCTTGCTATTGTTTAAGAGCCTGGTTTCACTCTGGGCTGTTCTGAGTGACGATATGCAGACATGTGTGCCTTGCAGTTTTAGGATGGCTCTGTGGGATGGACCAGGAGTGGAATTGTAGGAACACACTTCCAAGAGCCTCCAATGGTTTAAGGAAAAATGAAAAAAAAAAAAAATCCCCCTGTGAAATATAAACAGCCTTCATGCCAGAGTAGCCTTTGTTCCACCAGTAATCGAACTGGATAAGCCTCAGTTTAGTGGCTCCAGACACAGATAAGTAATAAATGACTGGTCCCTACCTGCAAGGTACATTGCAGAACTTAATCGCTTGCTCGCTTCCCCATGACCACTGATCTCAGGATAAAAGACTTTTAACACAGCCAACACGGCGAGCTGAGCAACAGCAGCCTCTGGGAACTTTTGTCTACCTGTCAAAATCCAAGAAGGTTCAACACTGAGTGAAACGAAAAAAATCTCCTGAAGAAAACTTGTGTGAGTTGAATAATATTTCTGTTAAAAACACAGCAGCATGTAATGCAATTTTGATGTGTTTTCTACCTAGACAAGAAACCTGCCATGTAAGCCAGTCACCAGTGTGGAGGCAGGAGATGGCATATTTTGTGGTGTGTCAGATGTGTAATCAATATCTTCACACCTTCCAGTGCCAGTAAAACATGCAAGAGCAAGAAAGCCTGGGAAAGAAAAGAGATATAAGGGTTATAAGGTAGGAATATCTTAGAAGAATATATAAAACTTGTCATCACATATTCTTTGAGTCTAAAATATTGGATTCTGAGGAAAGATATAGCATAAATCTCCTCCTTGGTCCAAAAGGGTGGGCACAAGGGGACATTGGTGCTGGAAAAAAACGTTCTGCATAGGCAAGGTATGTATTTAAGCATAAAAGTGGGGATATGCTTCAAAACCCAGGTTTTATTCTTTCTCTTCCACATCCTTGGTATCTTGCATTTTATGCCAGACAGTCATGAAGCCTTCTACTCTGCACATTTGGGGCTCTCAGGATCTGTCCCCTCTTTCCTGTGGGAAGGTGTCCCACCACCACACCTCCATAGACAGCACTGCTTCCTGGCTAAGCACATGCTGGCCTCCTGACAGCTTGAAGACAGGGAGTGTGGGTGTGCAAATCCAGCTGGAAAAGGCAGGCATGCTGGGGTCAGACTGGGAGATGGAGTACACATTGCATCATGGAAATGGAAGGTGAGGGTCTATCTGCTGTCCCTTCTCCTTTCTCTTTGGACATGCTTGTGGCACAGAAAATGCTAACTTTTCACAGCTGAAGGCCAATACAGAAAGCTCTTACTTTGTCCCTTGAAAAAGCAGAGCCTCCTGGCTAGGTATCCAAATCCCTGGGAACCCAGCCAGCTTCAAAGGCCAGGTGTTGAATATGTGCTGGATGGGAAGTTACAAACTGCCGATTACTGGCATGACTTATTCAGCAACCCTTGAGAAGATATTTGAACAATCGGAGAAGTTGGTGATTTGCTCGCTCACAGTGGGACCATGGGGTGCAATTCAGCCAGTGACTTATTACAATGAATTGTCTAGGGCTGGAGTGGGGACATTTTGCTCAATGCTTCACTGCTGGCAGGAGCTAAAAAATGGAAAATCAGAACAGGCAAAACCCGTCTCTGCTGCGTGGGGCAATGTCCAACCTCAGTCACCCTCCCTTGTACTTGGAAAAGTCATGCTGGAGTCAGGAATGGAGTAGCTGTAGAAGCAGCAATGTTGTGACCTGGGGTAGGGTGCCAGCCCATTCCCCTGGGAGGGAGCTGACCATGGTTTCAGAAACACTCCTGTTTAATGGGTGGCACCAGGTAGATGTGGCAAAAAGAAAGTTTTTATTTTCAACATTTTCCAGTAAAGAAAAAAAATCAAACATAATTTCTCCTCTTCCAAATAAATGCTGAGCGTTTCCACCCAAGTGTTGGGAACTCAGGGCTCTCATAACACGTGGAAAGCAAAGCTAAGAAGGGGTCTCAAATTATTTTCCCTAACAGAATAAGGATGAAACCCTGATGCCATCAAAGGTAATAATTCAGGATTTCCCTCAGGGAGGTGAAAGTCATTGTCGTGTTTTTAAAATAGTTGCAATTTTCTGTCTCTAAATAGCACAGACTACAAAATGTATTGCAAGGGGAATATAAAAATAGTCAAAGTCTTCAAATCTTTTAATTCAATGAGAATGTAATATGCAATTAAAATTAATTATCTCATAATCGAACTGTAGACACTGATTATTGCATCATTTTCGTAAGAGACATGCATCTTAACTTGCATAATTTCTGGTATCTTTGTGGAGTTGGCTCAGGAAAGAATCTGGGCCCAGATGTTTTCATGCCTTAGCGCTCAGAGGGGATCTGTTGTGGCTGGATGTGCCTTTTTCTCCACGGGGCACTTTGAGCACTGTGGAGAAAAAGGCACAGCCCTGACCCTTGCCTTTGGTGTGCAATTGATTAACTCCTCCCCAGCACCTCCCAGTCACTTCTGCTGCCCCATTTATTTCACTCCCATTTGCCATCACAGAATCACAGAGTCATTTAGGTTGGAAAAGACCCTTAAGATCATCGAGTCCAACCATTAAGCTAACTCTGCCAGGTCCACCACAAACCCCTGTTCTCATCACCACACCTACAGGTCCTGTAAATACCTCCAGGGATGCCGACACAACCACTTACCTGGGCAGCTTATTTCAGCGCTTCACAACCCTTTCCATGAAGATGTTTTTGCCAGTATCCAATCTAAACCTCCCCTCCTGCAACATTTGGTAATTTCCTCTTGTCTCTTGGGAGAAGACACCGACCCTCACCCCACCACAGCCTCCTTTCAGGGATTTGGAGACAGCAGTAGCGTCATCCCCGAGCCTCCTTTTTCCCAGGCTAAACACTCCCAGTTCCCTCAGCTACTCCTCCTCAGAACTGTGCTCCAGACCCTTCATCAGCTCCGTGCCCTTCTCTGGACCCACTCCAGCACAGCAATATTCTTCCTGTAGGGAGTTGCCCAAAAGTGAGCACAGGATCTGAGTGCAGCTTCACCTGTGCTGACAGGGGACATCCACTGCTTTCCAGCTCCCATTGCTTCCCTTAAGTGTCCCCAGGTCACTTATCCCAACCTGGTGAGATCTGCAGAATGACACTAACTTTTCTCAGCTCATTTTAGTTGTGTCTTCTACACATCATCTCTTGTTCTTCTGCCACAAGGTCCTAATGCAAGAGACATTTCTGTTTTCTGCCTTTATGTTAAATATAATGTAATTATTTGGTTTCATAATTTAGTAGTGCTAAATGTTGAGGAGGGCTTGGCTCTACTGCTGGATGTCAGTATGGACTTGTGAGACCCTGAGAGGTCCAGGGCATTGAGGTGGATCTGGCTGTACCTTCACCTGATGGTGAATTCTCTAAAGAGGAGAAAAAGAATTTTAAAATCCAGACTCCATTATAATATTCAAGTATAGTAAGTAACATAAAGAAATAGAGAAACATATGGAAATGGGAAAAACAGAACAGAGATAAAATAGATTTGTAAACCAATCTCCAATTTTTCAAAATATCCTTGTAGGTGAGACCGTGCCTTCAGGCTTAGTTTCAGCCACCTCTGTGGTTTCATGAGTTGCAGCAACCTTTTCAGAACTCCCTCAGGGCTCTTATTCTCATGACATTTTTCTTTCTCCTGCTGGGTCCTAACTGCCATACATGTATTTTTTTGTAAGATCTTTGTAAGTACCATTATACTGCCTTTAAACAGACACCCATCAGCCCCTGGGGAGCTGATAAGAGTTTGGGAATGCCTTCTCCTGGTTATGCCCTGCTAAAACCCTGTCTTCGCGACCCTGATTTTCATTTTGAACTGTGTGTACTGTTCATGTGCCATGCAAGTTCCCTAGGGTTATTATTTTTTTTTTGGTAGGGTGGTAAAGCATGGTTCCCATCTCCTTCTGGACACTCCTGTCCCTTTTGCTGGAATTTGCTCCAGTGTGCTTGGGCAGATACTCTTAAGTAGTTTCCTTCATTTTCTCAGCTATTTAAATTTTCATTTCCTTTAAAAATAGTAAATCTGTGATTTAGAATAAAAATGATGTTTGGATTCTCAGGATGGCATTTGAGTAAGCCAAGCCTGTTTGTCATAAGTAAGTAGTTTCTAGTTGTTTTCAGCAAAGACTGATTTCTATAAACACTGTGGGTATGAGCTGTGGGTAAGACACTCTTACCTGTTTGCATGTACAGTACAAAAGGTTTCCTTTTCATCTGTAATGCATGATGTGATTTTGATGACATCATTTTAATACCCCAGATTTCATTTCCATAAATGTTCCCAGAAACAGCTGAATTTTGCTCTTAACACACAGGTGCCATAAGGTGGAGAATTTGTGACTTCTCCAGTTTCTCCAGCTCTGTTAATGACTGCATCCTGCACTGGCTGGAGGCTCAGTGTGGCTGTCAGCCTGGAAGGCTGTTTATTCACCATTTCCGAACATCATTCTTTTCACCCCCCTCACTCTCAGAATATGTCTACTGAAAATGTCCTTTTATTTTCTTGGCCTCTATATCTTGTTCTGTGCATTTTGTAAAAAATTTGCCTTCACTTGCTGGGATTTCTTTGGCCTCTGTTTACCACTGGGAGCTGTGTGGACAAGTGCTCTGCTCTTGTGTGCCTCTTTACTGTGTGTGGGCTGCACATTTGCCATTCACTGCAGCACTGCATCAACATCTGGGGAAGCCTTGCTAGGTGCAGCAGGAATCTTTTAACAATGACATATCGAGGAAAAAAAAGCTAGAGAAGTGGATTTGCACATTTTTCATCCTGATAAATATAACTATGAAATTGCTTTATAACTTTGGACACAGTTGGAGCTTTATAATAGGTTGTCAGTGAAGGAGCACCTGTGATCCTAATGCTTGCATCTATTTTCCTGATTTTAGCTATAAATTCCATTTTACAGTGCTAGTGGGGATAGCTCTGGGTCTGCAGTAGGGGGTGAAGGTTTAATTCCTTCTGCCTTTTCCTATTCCACTACATCCTTAGGTGTCTCCAGACCATCTCACCTGTACAAAACATCCTAATTTTTGCTTTCATATGGATGAGAGTGTCTTGGCTTGAAAGACAGGTGTCTGCTAAGGAAGGCAGGAGCCTCCCTTGGAATGGAAAATGTAAACCCCCTCCCTCCGAATTATCACAATTTTGAAATTAAGGGTCTCTCAGGCAAAGGTGTGGGAATAGGAACAGCAGTTCTTTACTGGTAAGTGCAATAAAGCAAACAAAGGAAAGCTGCAGCGTTAACAACAGGCCGCACACAAACCCGGCCCCAGCCGCTCTCGGCCGCGGCGCTTCCCCCTGGGTGCAGTTCCGGTCAGGGCCAGCAGGGGCGCTGCTGCTCGCGGTGGGCGGGGCAGGTGCGGTGATTCCCCCACAGCTGCAGGGGGCGCTGTGCTGTGAGCTCGGGGAGCACGCGGCAATGGCGGCGCGGCTGAGGGGAAGGGATGGAGGAGAGAAGAGAGCCTTTGCTTCACAAACCCTGGGGCAGCCCATCCCGGTGCCCCAGGAGGACTCTCAGAAGCAGCAAGCTAGGATGGCAGGGTGTCTTGGCAGGCAGGAGATGTGGGGCTACAGTGCAGCGACAACTCACAGCAGTGCCGAAGAAGCAGCAGCGGGGGCAGAGCAGTGGCAGCCCAGCTCCCAGCAGGGCACGGAGGGGCGAGCTCATGATCCCGGGCACCCGAGCAGATGGTGATAGGTCCCTCTTTTAGGAATTCCCTTCCCCAAGCAGCAGCTCCGACCATCCTCCTCCGAAGCCGAGAGAGAGACAGAGAGACAGAGAGACAGCCAGCTGGCCCAGCCCCATCTTTTATCATCCCAATTCTCCTGGTATCTCTGCCCCTCAGAGAGAAACTCCCAGATAAGAGAAGTGCAACCAGATGCCCTCCTCCCCTAAGCTTGGCCACTTCTTTTGTTTTTCTTAAGGACCCAGCTGTTAGTGTTTCCTAGCAACTTAAGGGGAAAAATTCTATAAGTAAAAAGGAACAAAAGGCAAGAAACCTAACCTCCAAGAGAGGGTTTCAAATTCGTCCACATTTATGTAACTGTGCTTATACTAGCATACTCGTGTCCCTGTTAGACATAGAAATAATTTTGTAGTTCAACTTTCTCAAAGAATGCAACTGTCAAATTATTCTTCAGAGGAAAGAAAGGAAGGAAAGAAGGCTGAAGTGGGTGAAGTGTAAGTAACAATTACTGTAGGCTGACAATATTTAAAGATTCATAGAAGGATGTATTTCATGGGCCATGCATATATGTAACAAATTCGCCTACTCTGTAATCCTTCTCATTATTGACAACACAACAATCATATCTTTCCAGAATGGTAAACTGCAGAATGTTTTTCTTCTGCAAATGCTGCATCTGAGCTCAAATAATTAATGTGAAGTGTCATTACTGGGAAAAGCTGGCAAACCTACTGAGCGGGTTACTGATTCAGCCATAAAACTTTTGCTGAAGGAGCCTTCAGCATGGGCTTTCTTTTGAGTCTTGGGTCTTGATTTTCAGATTGAAGGAGGGTGTAGTCCTAGGGGGCTGCAACTTGGTTCTCAGAATGTGTAGAAATTGGACATTTACTTGTATACTGAAATATGGCTGAGGGCAATGTAATTTGGGTACCTCTTCTGCAGCCCTTGAGCTCATCTGACAAGAAGATACAGAAAGCAAATTAAGTCATGCATGGAGGATGTGTAGCTGTCATTATATAAATGAACACTGTTTAAATATATTTAAAAGTAAGGATCACCCTACAGCAAAATTTACTTCTGTTTCTACAAACAAAGAGGTAAATACCCATAACTTGCTTTTACATTTAAATTAAAAATATTTCTTGTGAAGGGAAGGAAGGAGAACAATCTAGCCACGAGAAAGAAGAATATATTTTCCCTTTCCTTCGTTTGAAGTGATTTTTTAAATGCAGGACTGTAGTGATGGGCTAGCAATAGAAAACAGTTGTTAAATGCACCAATTTTTCCCAGCTTATTCTGGTGGCACAGCTCAGTCTAACTTCTGAAGATGCATCTGCTCTTCTGATCCTGGACTTAGGTTACTTATGGGGTAAAATCAATGTCAAATAGTGAAATAAATACTTTGGGCCAGGTCCAAAGAAAAGTGAGTGTCCTTTTCCTTCCCTGGGGCTTGAGGCATCTCCCAGTCCTATTACCTGTGAAAAATTCTCACCTAGCCCAGGATCAAAGCTTGTGGCTTTGGAGCAGCCCAGGTGTTGTCCCATACTCTTCTCCCTCTGTGCTTTTGAGCTAGCAGAGATGCCGTGTGGTTATCTACACCTGTATCCTGGCATCCAGTCTCTTGGCTGAGAGGATGCAAAAGAGGGACAAGGGGCTGCAGGTACAGGGCTGATGTGGCTGGTTTGCACCAGCATCCTCTCCTTGGGATGCAAACCACACAGGACACACTGGTGTACTCCAGTGCCTCTCAGCTGGTTAGGGATACACGGACCCTGAGGCAGCTGTAATTTAAATTGGAGCTGCTCAGGACAGATGGTGAGAGCTCTGTGAGTGGTGTCCTTCTGGAATCCTTTCAGCCTCTTGTACTGAGCATATCCATGCAAGGGAGTGGCTCAGTAGGTTTTCATCTTTTAGAAGAAAAAACAGAGAGAAAAATGCTTCTTTTATTTTCTTTATTTTCCCTTTTTTGTTCTTTCTTTTTTGCCACTTTTTTTTTTGTTCATTTCCTGCATATAATGGGTTTTGTATTTTCCTTTTCCCCTGTATTTCGAAGACTGTTAATAAATAAATAATGTGAACACAAAATTGCCATTCAAATTTTATTGTCTCAAATTATGTCTAGAATGAAACAAAAATCTACTGATCTGTGATTTTGTATGGCAAAGGCAGCTCAATGCTATTCGATCCAGTAGGGGAGATTTAAAGAAAGAGTATAAAAAAGCCCAACCAACTAGCAAAGAAAAGAAGAGGCAGGGAAAGTGTGATAAAGAACAGCATAATACTTTAATGGTGTGAAAAGATTTTTCAGCAGAACCATTACTAATACTGGGTATTCTTCTAAGTCAGTTCTTGCCATCACAAAACCATTAGCTCTTTGGTAGTCACAAGCCCCCCTATATCTATATCATGTCTTTTCATTGCTTTTTATTTGTCTTCTTCTGCTTGACTGGTAACATGTAGCACCCTTGTGCTGTATACTTATTTCAAGACTGACTGCAACAGTTATAAATATCTCCTCAGCACTGAGGGAGGCAAAGAAAAAGCGATGAGCTTCAGTAGCCAGAGTTCTGAATTGCTGCAGACAAGAGAGTCTGTCAATGAAGACTGGTAAAATAAAATTTTTGCTGGCTGTTTTTCATAGCTTTAAAGAAGAAACCTGTGGTTATTTTCATAATATCAGAGATAAAATTTTGATTAAAATTGCTTTTTCTGGGGAACTTGCACATGATACCTGAATAGCCAGAATGTTTTCCTATGGCAACAGGGCTCTGCTCATTGCCTCCTGAATATTTAGTCTCCAGGCATGAATTTGGGTGAATATTTAGCAATAAGCTTTTAGTTCTGGGTGGGGATTGGGTCATTTTCTGTTGTGCCTCCTATTTGAGAAGGCACAAGAGCCGCTGGCTTTGTTGTATTACAATGTACACTAGTGTGTAAAGAATCAGTGTGACCTGAATCAGACACTTTTTCCTGCATAAATACCCATGGAATGCTGCATAAATACCCAAGGCAAAACAGTTGTTACTGAGGTATATTTTCAGGTTTACCCACTAAGAGTTGTTCACTGTCAATAAAGTGGAATTAAATAAAAGGAAACTGCTTAAATCTGACCTAGAGTTTATTGTTTATATTTGACTTGAATCAGACACTTTTTCTGTCAGGTGCTGTGGAAGCCCTGCACATCTCATCCTTTGTCTCCAACAGCAGCAACACATTTGTTTTTTCTCTGTGCTTTCAAGAAATAAACACTGTGTGAATTTGGTCTCCATGCACAATAAACACAATTTAAGTTAAAAGCTTAAGAAAACCTTTTTTCTCCTTTTAAACCTTGCATCTTGCCAGTTATTCACAGTGTTGAGTATGTGTTTAAAATAATAAAATAAAATTAAAGCTTCCCACTATTATGTGGAAGTCTGAGGACTTATTCCTTCAGCTCTGGTGTTTTTTGAGATCTGTGCACTGGCTTATCCAGGGACATTACCTGCCCCATGTCTTCTGTAAAGAAAGATAAATTCAGAATACAGAGTTGTGTTCTAGATGTTTACTGTATCTTTTACAGTAGCATCTCCAGGAGTCCCCTGAGGATTTTTATTTCAGAGGATAGCAGCCAACTGCCTAGGAGTTGGTCAAAGTGTGAGAACAGGATTGTCTGAAACAGACACATGATCACAGAAAAAAGAGTTGCATGGCACTCATCACTCAAAGATTGTGGTGTGCTGAGTTCTTGTCCTAGGTCTGTGCTTTGTGGGCCCTTCTGGCAAAGCTTTTGTGGGGAATATAGAGACAAATAACACAGTGACTCTGCAGGAGCCAGTGAAAAAGCTCTTTATGAGCAAGGAGTAAAACCTGGGCTGGCTTTGGAGGTGAGAAAGTGGTCAGGTAGCACCGCTGGCCGACTGAAGGAAGGAATTAATAATGAAGTAAGAGAGCCTGTGCGGCACAGAAGGATGAGCAACGTGCTGAAGAACCATAAAGGCAAGCACTAACAACTTGTGGTTGATGAGTGAAGACAGAGGACAACAGATGCCACAAATTCACCATTGTAATGAGAAACCAAGGAAGGTGATGTTGCCACCAGTGTCTCAAATGGTGCCAAGGCTCTGCACCGATGCTCTGTGAAGGAAGGTGTTACTTGTGTGATGGCTGAGCTCCAGGACAGGTCAGAGCAACAAGTGAAATTTGGGCCCCACATGATGTTGCCCTCAGCTGGCTTTAGAAGCTGCAGGTGTTTTCATCTGCACAGCAAGGAGGGTAAAGGCTGGAGGAAGCTTCAGAGAGTAATGATTTGCCCCACATGGGAAGGGGACATTTAAATTCCCCATTGCCTGTGATGTCTGATTTTGTTAAGTAGAATCCTTCCAACTCTGTCAATAGAAGGAGGACTTAGGTATTGATCATTTACATGGGGCACGATGGATAATCTCATTTTTGTACGGTACTTCTTATCCAAGCTGCTTTACTCAATTAAACTCTGCTCAGCAGAGACTATTCAAATCTGCTGTAAAGTTCATACCATGACCACATTTCCTATCAATTTCTCCACCGGAATATATATTAATGGAAACATGGGGGTATATTAATTGTACAATTTTGAATAAATGCAACCTTAGCAGAGTACATTTTTTATTATTATTTAATAATTATGAGTTCAGGCTTTTCTTAATTTCCTGCTGTGAGCTTTTAAAAGTCACGGCAATGCTGAAACATAAATAGAGTATGTGATGCAACACTTTGCCTAGGCAAATATCAGACATTTTTATCTCAGGAAAAATAGAATGAAATAAAAAAAATTCATTTGGCTCATTTGAAGTTTTGCACTGTTGAAACCAAATAAGGGAAAACTCCAATCAAGATGGAACAATATTTGCTTAAAAAAATTAAACTAATATTTTTTAAGACTTGAGTAGGCAAAAAATGATAAAAAACCATAGAGAGCATGAAAATGGTAACATTTCTTGAAAAAAAAACTTGTAAAACATGGATTAGAAAATATCCAACTTGGTCAAGTTTTTCTCAGCCATTACATTCCATAGTGATAAAACCTGTGTGGAATGATGTTTAGATTCTCCCAGACAGTGGAAAAGCAGCAATGGAGTCCAGCATGAGACAGTAGGACGAGGAGACCTCGAACCACCCAGAACAGAGGGATCATCATCGCTTACTCTCTCATCACCTGGCCATCAAACTCACACATTCCCTCCCTTCCCCCTCTCCTCTTTGGTTCCTTCCTATTTTGTCTTTGTATTTTTTCCTTTTCGTCTTTGTCTTCCTTTCTTAGCCACCTGCCTTGTTCTGACAATATGATTACTTAATACTTACCTGCCAAATTAACTGACTTATTTTACCAACGAGTGGATATACCATTCCCTGACACTCGGTACTTGACAGTCCCACAGTCTTTTCTATGTCCATGAGGTGCACACTGTAGCAGGAAAATTCCACTAAGTATGGTGGGCTTTCTCTACAACACACTGCACTTACATACCAGCATGAACCAGGATGTGTGTTGGTTTGCCCTCTCTTTGGCTTTTAAAGGCAATAAAATGTGAACAATTAAAAAAAAAAATCTTTTACAACCCACTCATCCTCTCTCCTTTATTCCAAAAATCACACCCAACTGACCTCTTACTGAGAATGCTGTTCCATTCGGTAAGACTCTGTCTTTTCACAATGAAAAGAAAAAACCCTATTCAGCTAATTGAGCAATTTGCTTAACTGGATACACTGCAAAAATGTATAGTGGAAATGCTAATGTATTAAGTATGAGTGTGTATTTGTAAGTGTGGGGAAAAAGAAATGCTATATAGATGCTGTAGTTGGAATGCTGCATAAATACCAAAGGCAAAACAATAGTTACTGGAGGTATATTTTTAGGTTTACCCACTAAGAGTTGTTCATTGTCAATAAAATGGAAGGAAATAAAAGGAAACTGCCTAAATTTGACCTAGAGTTTATTGCTTATATTGGACCTGAATTTTTTGTTGTTGTTTTTGTTGCATGTTACATACAGAGCTCAGGAAATCATCTTCTTTTGCTTTTTATTAGCACAGTCTACTTGGAACCTAGCCATGGATCTGAATACATTTGTACAGAATCCACTGAGAAACCAGGCAGGGGGGTCTGCTGTGCATAATCCTTAAAATGTTTTGCAAGGTAACACCCAGAGCAGGGAACACCTGTAGCACTCTGTTGTGCTACAACCTCCTGCACTGACATCATCAATCACCCCAAATCTGGGAATGTTTTGCAGGAGAGTGAAAAAAAAAGATTTGAAACAGAATGGTGAGATCACTTTGTGGGTGATTACCAGGGGCCCTTCCAAATGGGGTCCTGTACAGTGAAAGACTGTATCAAAAATCATGGAATGCCAGCAGGTAGATGACAGAGGTTGGAGCTGCTGGCCCTTAAGTCACAACCCCTCTGCCCTTCCCTGCCTTTCAGAAACAGTCCTGAAGATGTGCCTTTCACATTGGGCGCTGAGCAGGCTCCTGAGCCTGGAAACCCTCAGAGGTACAGCAGAAAACTGGAGCAAGAAACAGTTTCTTACCACATCTTTGGTTTCCCCTTTCCTCTTCATGGAAGGGGGCTGAGACTTACACAGGAACTTTCTCTGTTGCACATGGATGAGAAGAGCACAGCTGTGGTGGCCCAAAAGTTGCTTTTTTAAGAATAAGCTACTGCCTCTTTTCTTAGCTTGCTTTTAGTTCCCAAATATTGCAGCAATGCAGTACCTACGTAATGTGTGTGCACTGAAGAATACCCCGCCAGGGGATGAGGTATTTGAGACTCTCTTTGTGGAACCTGTAGGCCACCCACGTAAAACCATGGTTGTTTTCTAGGTAAGCAGAGACATCAGGACAATCTTACAGCAGAGTGCATTGAGAGGGTGAGCAGTGGAGTGCAACACCAAAGTGGAATAGGAAGCAACTGAGAGACTGGGATGACATAATCGCCATTTCTTTTTCACTGCTTTTTCTTGTGTCTGTGACTATTTTATTCCACATTGTAAAAATGAGGTGATGGAAGCAGCTCAGCAGTGCCTGACATTTAAGTTCTCCTAAAATACAAGGGTGTACTGAGCTGCCAGTGGCACACACTATGTCTATAAGACTTGCAAGACTTCTTAAGCCTATACCTTTCTGTTGCTTTTTCCTGACAGTCCAAGACCTCCAAATGGGGTCTGTCATCCTGCAGCAAGACTCTCCCACTGATTCTCATAAGAGAGATCTCACCAGGTATCGTTTGAGGTCCAGCCTGAGGTGGGTTCTATGAAATTTAAGCCAGCCTTAGAAAGAGAAAATTCACCCACTGAGAAGCTAACAACAATTGCTTCCTCCAAGGAAGGACTGAGTCTAAGAGTGAGGGAGTTTTCCTGTCCAGAATCCATTTAATTCCTAGCCAGTTCAAACCCTCTTTTATACAAAGTGGACAGTTTTTGCATGTTGTGTGGGAAGTAAGAAAATAGGTTTATTTTTCTTCCTTTGTCTTCTCTCTACATATACTGGCAACTTTATGGGCAGGTATTTGAGGATAAATGGATTGCTTCTCACACAAAGGTTTTAAATAAAATCTCTTTTCTGACTAAAAAATAGGTTAGTCAATTTTTAATGGCTTTCTCCTTCAACTGAAGATCATCAGCTTGTATTTGATGTAAAAATGACACTATCACCATAAAAGCTCCTTCTGTTGGGATTCACTGCACCATTTAGACCAGATAGCAGTGTAAAGTCCTAATGGAGAAATAAACATTCGAGCATCTTTCCTGATACTGTAATTGCCACACTTAGGTGCTGCTGTATGTGAAAACAGAAGTACATAGAAAATTTCCTTGTTCATTCCATATGCTAGAAATTTTGCCGTCCTGCCTGCATATGTTGTTTGTTATGTATGTGAGTGTGTGATGTATACCAAAGCAGAAACTTCCGTTTCTGTGGTGATGGAGATGCTTTGTGACACAAAGTGTAACTCCATTCCTGATGCCTCTTGGAGAGAAAAACTCACATTACGCTCTTCCCCCTAAAACTCTGATGAGAGAAAAACCAAGGATAAATTGCAGCAAGAAACTCTGAAGCTAGAAGTGTAGTAGAATGATGGAAGCAGAGATGAAGACTCAAAGCTGGTGAGATATGACAAAATTGGTATGCTGTACTCAGAACTCCTGACATCACTTGGTAGGAATCACAGTCATAACATGTTCCAGAGATTTTTTCTTCTGGCCAGCCCTGTTGAACCTCTGCAGTCCCTTCTTGGGAAAACCCCCTGCATCACCTGGGATGTGCTGACACTGCTGGGAAGCTCTGACACTGACACAGGTCACTCAGGGATGGGCCCATCTCCTCATTTTGCTGGGTTAAAACCCTCAGCACCTCAGAGAGCTACTTGGAGCAGCAGCTGTCATGCTGTAGCACCTCTCTGGCTGAATGCTTGGCTGTGACAGAGTGGAAGTTTGGCTTTTGGAAAGTGGGGGCTCAAATGCTTTCACTGTGGCAGGCACATATTTATGCTAAGGAAAGAACTTGATACATCAAAGTAGGGAAAAGGGTGCTTGCTGGGAAGAAAACCCCACTGAATTACCCTAAGGACACTCTAACATTAGGAGGTCTGGGTTTAGGAATGGACAGCTTGGGGAACATATTTTGTTGACCTGTCTTCCCAGAGTAATTGAAAATTATTCAGCTCTGCTGAGTGTAACTGCCAGTAGCTTCTGCTTGATATAATTAAGTTCTCTACCTTCAATTTGTTTGCTTGTGTTTCAAGCTTTGAAAAAAGAGCACTTAACCTTTTATTGTTTATTCAGATTTATTTAGAGAAAACAAAATCTCTGTGGCTGGCTCTATCAACTACCTAGATTTTTGCTAATTTCTGGAATTAGGTATGTGTCAATAAAAAGCAGCTCAAAAAACCTCTTTCTTCCAGAATTATTACTGACAGCGTAAACAGTTTTCAATGATAGTGGATGTCACTGATTATGTTAGCATATGGAATGGATACAGCCCTGTTCCTCTCAAAGGACTCAACATGTATTTGTGCCTGCAATTATTGTATCATCTATGTTTGGGATTTCACCCAAAACATCAGAAACTCTACAAACATTAAAAAGTGGATATTTTAAGTGTCTTGATCTCAGAGAAAATCTCACTGCAATTGGAATCCACTGCTCAGACACGAAACTTCCCAATGCACAGTTCAGTGCTGCTGATGACATGGGTGGGATTTTATTAGATCACAGATATCTAGCCTGAGTTTTGCCTTTGTTGTCTTCTTTTCCACCACATTTAAGAGGAGGCTTTGTACCTCTCTGCAGCTTCTTTAGAGCTCAGAGTGCTTCCTATGCAACAGACTTCTACCCACAGAATCACAGGATCCCAGAATGGGACAGGTTGGAAGGGAGCATGGTGAATCATCTGGTCCAACCTCTCTGCTGAAGCAGGGTCATCCCAGAGCACATGACACAGGATTCTGGCCAGTCAGTTCTGGTATATCTCCAGTGAGGGAGACTCCACAGCCTCTTTGGGCAATCTGTTCCAGTGTACGGTCACCCACACAGTATGAAAAACCTCTGACTGCCATATCATGTGTGAGAGAGACATTTTTAATGCAGGTGTGGGTGACCTTGTATTTTTTATTTTTGAGTCTTGCTCCTTCAAGTGGGCATGGGGCAGTGTGCTTCTTGCTTCAGGCTGTCAGAGAAGGCAGGGGGTAAGCCTGCAGTGCCAGGCAGGACATTAAAGAAGGTTTACAGAACGCTGAGGGCAGGGAACTGGGGAAGATCAGGGTAGATGTAGATGTCAGGAGAAGAATACATCGTGTATTTCTTACCCCAGCTCTCTCATCTGAGAGGGCTGGGGTAAGAAACCAAGAGCTTTTGTTCTGCCTAAAATGGCTCTAATTCCCCAAGGTGAGAACCTACACAGGGAGGCCCTTGCTCTCAGGTCTCTGAGACCTTGAAGTGCAGCTGGTGATTTGGGTCCACATCCCTCTGGCTGCTGGTATCCAGAAGGGGAAAACAAGGTCTTTTTCACTGGATGTTGAGGTGCTGTGGAGCTATCACCATTGCTCCATCAAAATCCATCAAAATCAGTGATAACCAAACAGTCTGTGACCCCCCCCTCCCCAGGCATGGGCCCCCCCTGCAGACCTTCACAGAGGGTTCTGCAGCCCAGAAGCACAATCACTTCCCAGGACATAGACAGGCATGGCAGCTTTGGACTCCTCTGTGGCTGCAGTGCAGTATCAAGTGCTTTTGCTGGCTTGTAAGTCCAATGATTCCAGGATTCATTTTTTAATCTGTGACAAAGAAAACATGGCAAAGGAAACAATCCATGGGAGTATGTGGAGTGGGACATAGAGAAGGGAAAGCTGTGCTTTCACCTTCAGATTCTGGTTTCTCTGCCTTTAGCTTTTCTGGTGGGTTGATACATTCTGTGGCAACCTTCATGGTCAGGCACAGCAGCTTTTTCCTCTGAAAAGAAAATTATGACTATCCTCAACCTCTACTTTTTCAGAATAAATCTTGACCAGAATAGCTCTATTGTTCTCCACACAGTAGAAAACTGTTGGCTTTCCATGGCTTTGGCAGGGTTGTAATAACTCTGAGGGCGTGATTTTGCCTGAGACTGTGTCTGTGAATAACCTTTCACAGGCAGTGATCCTGCAAACATTCTGGCATGTCAGTGTTCTTACGGGTTCTTCCATGCATGAACGTACAGGACTGTTGGAACTGAGGGCTTAGGCATGGAGATGTTAATGTTTGCAAAGGTAGTCATTTCCCAAGTGTAATGTCAAAAACTCGTGTTCAGTCTGGATTGTTTTCTACTGTTCTAGAAGTTTATCAAACTCTATAACTTCCTAAACAGTACTGTGCATAGTTGTTTCAGTGAGACTCACCTGTCTGAACAAGGGAAAGTTTATTATGTTTTAAAATTAAAAGGAATTCAGATTTGGTTTTGCAAAGATGCCAATAAGTCTCTTCGGGTTTTTTGTTTTTTTTATTATCTGCAAAAGGATCCATGCAATGTTCATATACACACAAAATGTATTTTCTGATAGGAAAAAATAATCCAAACCCATAGTTGTTCAGTTCTTGACTGCCACTTTATAGAGAACAGAACCTTATGTAAACACATATGTGCTAATAAAAATCATACATGGACATGTTGGTTTCATGTTGCTCTGACTCTGGAGTGTTCATCATTGACTGTCATGAGTCTTTAATTTCTTTGCCCTGTCCTGGTTCTGGCCAAGACAGGGTTAATTTTTACAGCACCCAGCTGTGCCTTGAGCAATCAGAGGTGAATCCTTGCACAATCGCATGAGAATGGTTCACCTATCTTGAATACTCTTGTTACTATTGTTGTTGCAGTTTTCTTATTTCATTGTTGTTTCTAGTAAATTGTTCTTACCTCAGCCTGTGATCTTCACCTTTTTGTTCCTCCACTTCTCCTCTCCATCCCTCTGAAGGGCTGTGGGGGATGACTGGAAAGTGAGTGAGTGGTGCACAGTGGGAACACTAAATTGGGGAATACTATTCCTAAACTACGACATGCCCATAATTTCCTATAGTCACAGGAAACACCCATAGGAAATAGACTGGCCATCGAATGCAAAGATCAGTCACCTCAGCCATTCATTACTGACTGTCACATTAGAAGAACTGAGGTTGTGACAGTGTTTCCTCCTTAATCAGCTCGAAGTGAAGGGTCCTCCCAGGCAGGTGAAACATTGCTTACTTTCCTCCTACAAAATGGAATGGTTTTGAGCAGCTCCAAACCATTAAAGATTTAGCAGTGTTGCAGAAAGGTTGTAAGAGGTCACCTGACAGAAGCTGGGTGAATTTAAAGGCAAATCCTCAGCGGGTGCAAAGCAGCACCCTTCAATTGACATCAGGGAGGATGTCATGGTGGAGCTGCTGACAAGACTCCAAGAGGCCTTAGAGAATTAGTCTCAGCCAGAGAGCTACAGTGCTGCAATTACTGTTCTACTTTCTCAAATATTGTTCCAGTTACTCTATTTAACTAATTTTTTTTTTTTCTTGTTCTGTTAGTATGTGTAATCCATCAAAATCTGTTTTTTCCACTGCAGTACAGCATATTTTCAAACCCATGTTTTTTTGTCCAGGCTGCTTGTTAAGCTAGGTACACTGAAGCCATGGTCTGAACGCATCTAAATTCACATTTAAGACATATCTGAAAATCTACAAAATCTACAGTGGTTTGCTTTTTTTCCTTTCATTCTCTCTCTCTTTTTTTTTTTTTTTTTGGCTGATCCCAAGTGATAAACGCTTTCCATGGCCTGTTTTGATACCTGGAAGTAATATGAAGCTGCTGATCATGATACAGTTTAGGTTGAGCCTGGTTGGTAGGGGCAGGCTGAAAGAAGTAATCTAAATAAAAGTGCATGGCCTCTTGGACCCAAAATTGGTTGCCTTGCCAGTCCCAATTCATTCACCTCACAAAAAAACCTAAACAGAAATAAATCCTCAGCAAATTCCTATCAGTTTCACAGCGATCATTTGCTTTTCTGGCTTCCACTAAGGATATCATTATGCTCTTTAGTCCTAACCCAGTCCTAACCTGCTCAGCTTTCTAAATAGTTAGTTTAATTAATCCCCTGC
This sequence comes from Hypocryptadius cinnamomeus, assembly GCA_013400635.1. NCBI lineage: Eukaryota > Metazoa > Chordata > Aves > Passeriformes > Zosteropidae > Hypocryptadius > Hypocryptadius cinnamomeus. The sequence continues at coordinate 11,511 of VYZP01007569.1, read as the reverse complement.
CTTTCTGATTGTGAGTGCTATGTATTGCAAGTGAGATTTTGATGCAAAGCATCACTAAATTAATTAGATTTGGCCCTGATCCACCAGATTTAATGGGGTATTTGCACGTTCAAAGGTAGACCACTGTTGAAGTGCCTCATTGAATGGAGCACTTCTCCTTAATGAGAGGGGGCTAGGCAGCTTGGCCTCTGGCTGCTGGATGAAGTTATCAGGGGGTACTTACTATCTCAGCAGACAACCTCTGCTCCTGGCATGATGATATTTTAGTTATGTCTTGTACAGAAGTGGAACATCTTGAATAATCATCTTATTTCATGCCTTCTTCTGTATGCCATTGTTACCTCATATTGAAGGTGTTCTCACTGAATTTGTGGTATTCTCTGTGCACATCTCAGAAGGCACTTTGGTTGAGGCCATGAGAGAGATCTACCTTGAAAGGTTTGATTAACAACACCTTAGATGTAAGATTTTTAACAGAACTGTTTCTGTGTGTTCGTGGACTGATATTATTAGTTTGATTCTTGGCCAGCAGTTTATTGTTACCTCGTAGACTGACATTAAAATTGATGCTATCTTTGTGTTGCTGCAGGATGATAGTGTGTTCCACATCAACAGACACCACTTGTTAACTTTTCACCAGGATGTACATTAGGAAGAGGGAGGGCAAACATTGCCAGCCTGGCTTTGGTTCCTGTGGCTTTTTAGATCAACTCAGTGAGTGGTTGGAGATCTATGTCTTCCTTCAGTAAAACTCTGCTTCTGCTGAAATTCTGTGTGTTTCCCATCTGTCTCACTAAAGATGGAATTCCATTCTGTGAATTTCTATGGGCTTTTCTCATATTAGGATAACTGTGCCCAGCAGCACATGCCAAGATTCAACAGTGTTGCAGAGTTTTTTAAACAACTGCTCTTGCAATAGTGTCCTGATAGTTTGGCCTGGCTGGAAAAGATGCTGCTGGAGTTTCATAACCATATGGAATAGGTATCGTAAGATGCTGAACTCAACAGACAAATCACAGACCTTGAATGATGAGAAGCAAAATTACTCAGGCAGAAATGCAACTGGGTTTGTGAATCTAGTGTCTGAAAATGTTATCTAAACTGGTGTTGGGAAACTATTGTTTTACTGTCTTTTATTTGCCAGTTCCCTGGATTCCTGGGCAGCTGAGGTGGATTACATCAAAACTTCAGGATGACCTTTCTGTTCAAGGCAACAGTAATGCAGTGCTTCATCTCATGAACTTAGCTCTGAAAGACTAGGTTATTGAGGTCCTGACTGACTCACATGGCTATTCAGATTTTCATCAGCACCTCTGGGAGTAGAGAAGTTCATTTTAGCCTAGTAAACAGTCCTGCTGGGAGAATTCTGCCTCCCTTCCTAAGACAAGCCATACTCTAGTGGTGCTGCTGTGGGTAAAGGGGTGCGGTTTGGGGTAGACAAATAAACTCCTGGTTATCATGGAATCATTCTCCAGCAGCAGTGATGTAGGCTGTGGTCTTTCCTAGAATTTCTTCCTTAGTTCCAGACTATTCTAGGAACCCTACAAATAAACCAAAAATCTGTGTACCCTTAATGACCCTTTGGTCAGATGCATGCATAGTATAAACTCAACTACTTTTTGCTTTAGCTAGCATTCAAGTAGTAAAGAAACAAACAGTGGAGTCAAGGTGCAAAACAGCCTAGAGGGAGGAATTTCAAGGAATCACAGCCAAATATTACAAGTGTTTGTCCCCCTTTTAGTGGAAGGGAGATGACTAGTGGCATAATATCTGTGCAAAAAAGTCAACATCCACCCTGAATGATTGTTCACCAAAATAAAATTTTGCAGACCCTGTGCTACATCTATCCCTTTTTAGGATAATGACGATTTTAATGGTTTGGCTGTGTTTGCACAAGGCAGCCTGGCTCCCCAGGGAAGCACGACAGGCCTCGCACCTTCCGCAGAGCCGGGAGCCCGGCCCATGCCAAGGCGCTCATTCCCCAGGGCAGGGCCAGCCCAGGTGCCCCGCGTTCCAAGGGAGAACGGCGGTAATGAACCGGCGGCAGCCTGCCGTGGGAGCCCTGCCACTGTTAAATTTGTAGCCAATTAGCCGTGTTGCACAATTCCAGCAGAGTAACACCAGTCTCTATAGACTTGGTATAGAGAGAGAAATTAGTTTAGACAAATACCTCTTAATCCCTTGTTCTTGGCTGGGTTGGAGCGCCTACTGCTAAGTGCTAATGGCACGGGGAAATCCCAATTTCCAGTGTCAAGGGCTTCGAGGAATCAGGCTATTAAAGACAGACATTTATTTTGCATTAGCTTTGATCAGCAGCTCCTGGGTGAAATCTCCTTAAATAAATACCCCGAGCGGCCTCTCTCTTGGGGAACGCGGGCTTCGGGCCGGGCCGGCGGCTGAGGGAGAGGGCGCCGGGGCCGCGTTCTGCTGGGCCTTGCCCCGCGGGAGCAGAATCACGGAATCAATTAGGTTGGAAAAGACCGCCAAGACCATCGAATGAAAGACCACCATTCAACCTGCTACTGAACACCACCCTGTCAACTGGACCATGGGACTGAGTGCCACGTCCAGTGTTTCCTTAAACACCTATAGGGGCGGTCACTCCACCACATCCCCGGGCAGCCTGTTCCAACGTCTACACAGAAAAGGTCTACTAACCTTTTCTATGAAGAAATTTCTCCTAATGTCCAACCTAACCCTCCCCAGGCGCAGCTAAACACTGTTCCTCTCATCCTGTCGCAGGCTGCCTGGCAGAAGAGGCAGCCGCCTGCTCGGAGCGGGCACTCGCGAGGACGACAATGGGCAGGAGCCGGGGCGGTGCGGGAAGGCACCGGGCCCTGCAGTGCGGAGCGGGGCGGTGCGGGCAGGAGCCGGTGCTGTGCGGGTAGGAGCGGGCAGGAGCCGGGCGGTGCGGGCCCAGCCGAGGCTTCGGCGGGGACGGCGGCGGCGCTTGGGCGATCTCGCGCTGCCCCCCGGCGGCCGTTCCCGGCCGTGCTGCCGCTGCCCCGCCGCCGGCTCCGGCCTCCGGCGCCGCCCCCGCTCCCCGGCGCTTCGGCAAGGGCAGGGGTGGGTCCCTCGCCCCGTTCCGCTCGCAGCCGTCCCCCCTGTCCCCGGGGTTGTGCATCCCCCAGGTGGTCGGCCCTCGCATGGCGAGTGACGCTGGGAGCCGGCGGTGCCTCTCCCGGAGCCTCAGCCCGACCCCCGGGGAGGCGAGCGAGGCAAAAGCGCACGGCCTCGCCTTCCCCGCAGCGAGAATGGGTCGACACCCATTTAAAATATTAAAATGTCGCCGTTTGCAACGCAAACACTTCGGTGTTGCAAATCAAGCTCGAGGAGGGAAATTACTCAGTCAGCGTTGCTGCGCCCTGTCCTCGTGTCAGGTAGCTGGAACCTTTCCATGGCATTAAAGGATAATACCTCGCACTGGGGCTGCCATGAGGAACAAGAGCGTATTTTTACACTTCAGCCTCCCCATGTATTCCAGATGCAATTTGCCAAATGATACTGACGTCTAAATAAGCTAAACATATAATAAAAGGGGAAAATTGTATGGGAATCTCCCTGGACGCAATTATTAGGCCCTCATGACATTATTTAGGTGCTCCAGAAGCTTCTGGGACTGAGGGGAAATTGCATTGACACATGCAAAGTAACTTAGGAACTGACCAGCATTTTCAGATCACAGAGTGGCATGCTGGGAAGAAAAATAATGTATTGCTCCTAAATACTAATTGCATGCACTGGGTCTTGGTGAACAATGTGTACATATAAAATGTAGCAATTTCTGTACTTATGTAAGTAGCTGTTATCTAAAAATTACACAGCTTACTACTGTGTTAAGTTTATGACTGCTTCCTGGCATTGCATGGACACACAGTACCTGCAGAAGGCACCTGCTGGGTTTCTGAATGCATCAGGTACATCCCAGCATTTCTGTGACTTTGGAGGAATGTTAATAGCATGACAGCAGCACAGCAGGCCCGGCAGCACACCGGTGGGGAGGGAGGATGAGCAGTGCTGGCTACATTAGGGCCACTTTGCAATGTCTGAAATAATTTTGCAGATGAAATACCCATATATTAAGCAAGGATATGAAGATGAAATGGGTGAAACTTGGTTTTCTGAGTGTTTGGCTTGTAAATACCCAATTATTTTTCAGCTGTAAATAACAAATGTGGCTGCGAGTCCCTGTTTACCTCTGAGCCTTTCCTTCAAGCAGGATACTGGGTCTTGTGCTGTGGCTTTCTAATGTACAGATTAATTATCTGGTCTGCTCTGATCACATTTTCCATGCCCCTTGATGTTTATCCTTGGGGTTAGCATCTGTTAGTACTGTGGTTGTGTCTATGTTGTCAGGAGCTAATAGCCATAAGCTGCCTCTCCAGGGCAGCCAGGGTGGGCTTGTCTGTGTGATGTAGCCTCTGCTCAGCTTGGAGGTGTGATTCCAAGACATGAGCCTGGTTTATGGAACTTTGCTGCCATTCTTTCTGCTGAGTGCTCCCACTGGGTGTACTTCCCATTGTGGAGAGTTGCAGGGATCAGCTGTCAGGATGGGGTATTGCAGGGAGGGTGCTTGGCCATGAATCATGCCTAATTCTCCAGTGAATCAACACCTTTGAGTGACAAAAATATTTAACAAGAAATTCCTGACTGCCAGACTCTTAGCTCCTAGGCACTGGGAAATGTGAGGATGACTGGAGACCTCCACTGTGGCAAAGATACCCAGTGGCTAAGGTTAACACAAAATGAAATTCACATTGGAAATAAATTATGGATTTTTAACATTTAATTAACTATTCAGACAGATTGCCAGGAGGTGTAGCAGAAATTTTTTTCATTGCTTTTAAGTTTTAAAATGAAGACTGGTTATCTTTGTAGAAGATATACTCTAATCCAAATGTAAATTGTTGGGATCAATGCAAGAATTACTGGATGAACTTCTCTGGCCCTTGCTATGCTGCATGTCAGACTAGATGATGCCAACAATCACTTGTGGCCATAAAAATGTATGAGCAGTAGAAAATTATAAGTTTGAGAAGAATAAAATGATATGAAATTAACTCCATAACAGAAATATTTTTGCAACATAAACTCCTCTTTAACTTGCATTATTTCATACCCTCACTGAAAGCAGCACAGATTTATACTTGCATGTTCACATTAAAAACAACAGATGAAAAACTTAAATAAGGGAAAATTAATGTACTTCAGCAGAATGGGAACTGTCTCCCAATAAAAGGTCTGTCTGGCCGGTTAATTTGCTACTCAGTTTCCTTATGGAGGAGCAACTTCCTGCAGCCATTGCTCGTACTTGACTGACTCAATTTTTAGAAATTCCCCCATTTAAGATACAGTGTGATTGAATAGGTAATTGACTTTAGGTAATAGGTAATTGAATAGGTAATCTATCTTTCTTGATAGATGAATGGTATTTGTATTTAACCCTCCCAGGTAACTCAGTTAGCTACTGGGACCTTACATTTATTAGGCATGTTCAAAAATCTCTGTAAGTGAGTGGGAGGTGGAGTATAGAATGAACACAATTCACATGTAACTACCTAAGCCAACTCCATGTGACTTAAGTCCACTGAAGTCAGTAAAAAACTCACTTCAGTGAACTTATGTGAAAAGTGGACCAGCTTCTTGCTTAATGAGAGTATTCAAAGAGAGGAATGAAAATGAAAGCAAAAAGTCAAATCAGTTGGAGAAGTATATTTTTTTAAAATAAAAAGAGGGTGTGAAGACCTTGTATTGCTAATATTTTTTCTTGCCCTTTCTCAAACATAATTCTTGAGGAAAGACTTGATCTGCCTGGAGTTCAATCATGTTGTGTGGTTTTGCTTTATTTTGAAAGATGGAAATTTTTGAGTTGCCTGTTTCTATTTTGAATGAGATGAAACAATAAATTCTGGTTTTGACACATTTGAGATTTTCAATACTTTCTTCCTTAGCATAACAGAGACCTGGCCCAGGTTCTTTTTTGAGACATTTTCAGTGAGAAACTGTCTGGGATGCTCACTCCTTAACAAGGAAGAAGACAACCCTATTTTCCAAAACTTCTCCACAGAAGAGAACTAGATACTTCCTATGTGTGATTCATCTGGCTATTATCAGCTGCTGCATTAGGATGAGGTAATTTGTAATTTGAAGAAATTTCTCTACAAGGGCTATAGATTATGAGCTTATCTTTAAATGTCTCCATTGTGTTTACCTGGTGTTGGCCATTGAACATTAACTAGGAATAAACATGAAAGAATAGAGAAGGAGAGAACAGGAGGTAATATTTTCCAAAAATACTTAATAAGGAAAAAACTAAAGGCTTGAAAAGCAAAAGTGGTCTGTGGATTCATAGAAAATGGAAAATAGTAAAGAGGAGGCAGAAGGAACATACAGAGGGCAAAAAAGAAAAGTATCTTTTTCTCTTTGTTGGGGCCCAGATGGGAAAACAAAGGTGGCTGTGTGTTCTCTTGTAGCTGCAGTAGTTGAAGTCTGGCCAAACGAGGAAGGCAACAGAATATAGCCCAGTGGTGGGGCTTGGAAAACTATGAATGTTGACATCTTCTTAATACATCTTTGCTCAGCTGAGTGCCTTCTCTGATACTGCTCAGGCATCCTGTAATGTAACAAGCACTTGTAGCACCCACCACATTACATTGTCCTCTTCACTTTGCCCTGCCTTTCTCTGGGAAACAGCCTGTGTTTGTGTACGGCTGGTGGGAGAGTATGAGAAGAGATGGGTACTATTCCAACACAGCAAAATATCAGGAGGGAAACTACCTCTCTGCCTCCCCCAAATTCAGCCTGAAGCTGCAGCCTGGCCTATCTCTACACAGCAGCCCCAGAGTCAGGTCAGGGTGGTACATCTGCTTTAGTGACTTGGGATAGCACTGGGAGCATTCCCGACACTGGATTGTGCTGTTAAATGTAGAAGGTGATCCCTGGCACAGTGCTGGCCTGGGATGGCTAGCATTCTCTCAAACAGTTTTAGACACATTCATTGCTTTCAGATCCAAGTGTCCTTTATCAATCAGTTGAGAATATTTTCTCTCCAAGTTTTTCTGAGATTTGCATATCTAGGCTGTGTCTACTGTCTCCTTGAAGGTTGCTGTAACAACTGTGCTTTCTTTTTTGTCTCACAGACTTTCAAATCTCCCCAGAATCAGAACAAATTCCTCAGCCTTGGAAGCACCTCTTTGTTTGGATTGTTGCACATATTGTCAGTGCATGGCTATTGATTCAACAACTCAGTGGACAAAAGGACCATTCTGGATTCTTACACTTGCCTTTAAATGAAAGTTGTCAATTAGCCCCTTCAGTTTCAAAGGAGTTTAAGCTGACCAAACAATCTGACACCTATTCACACACACAAAGGGGAAGAAATCAGAAGAAGTAAATACTGCATATTAAGTCTCCTTGTCTATGAAATCCAAAGAGTTGCCAAAATCTCTGATACTGTCTAAACTCTTCATTCCAGGATCTAAAGTGTGTATTCATGCCACCATTGTCTCAGCTGCAATTGAACACTGCAATGACTTTTAATCTGCTTGCTTTCTTCTCTCTCTTGTTCCTTGACCCTGGACCTGTCACTATCACTTACTTTACTGCTCTGATTGTATAGTTCAGCTCTTTGAATCTCTCTAATTCCACTTTGTTTATTTATTCCATATTCTGTAGTTATTTCCCTTACTTCTTCAGCCAAAGGAACATCTTTGTCTTCTCTTAAACCTCATATTGCTTTGTTGGATCCTGTTCCAGGGTCATGTATGCCTATAGAAGGTCTCTGTATTTTGCTGGAAACTGGAATTAGTCCTCTACCCACCTGCATTACATTTTCTAAATATCCATATTTGAGCTTTTTTCCTACACTTGCATCAACACACAGGATATAATTTTTATCCAGGCAAGGCATTTTTAGTGCATTGGAGTTCCCTACATTTTATATAATTGATTCAAACCTCCAGAGCCTGTCTGTGATACAAGGGATGATACTAGGAATGAACAAGAAGCATTTCTGAAAACTGCCAGACTAACTGGAAAACCAGATAGGCCAAGGTGGTCAAGAAAGCAGCCTGGCTTTAGGTCCTGTGTTTTATGGTGGTCAAGCCTGGTACCATTAATAGAATCACAGAACCAGTTAGATTGGAAAAAAACTTTAGGATCATTGAGTCCAACTCTAAAGCTAACACTGACAGGTCCACCACTTAACCATGTCCCTAAGCACCACCTCTCTGATATATCCCTTAGTGCCACATCTGCATGTCTTTGAAGCACCTCCAGAGAGGGTGGCTGAAAAGATAAATAATTTGATAAATAATTTCTGTTATGGCTCTCTAGGGACCTCCTCTAAGATTGTGAAAGACCATTTTCCAAAGCTACATTCTGCCTGATTTCCAGATGAGACTTCAACCCACATCTCCTACAGCTCAGGAAATGTCTAAACTTTCAAGTTATATCTCTTTTTGATGTGTGTTTCTCTTTCTGCTCTGCTGAAGACCTACAACAGCTGTACCATCAAATTCGACTGTGTGGAGGGACACACCAGCTAAGGTGAGATCAGGCTTTGAAGCAGAGGAGCTCTTAGAACAGATCAGCAGTTTTTTAGCAAAACAGTTTTTGGCATGAAAACACACTGGTTTGTTAACCATGTTTTTTTGTAAAAGTTGAATCTACCTGAGTGTGGTTACTGGTTCAGGCACTGGTGATCTGCACTGCGAGAGTACCTAATGTATTATTTTCTGTACTGCTCAGTGTCCTAGTCACCTCTCTTTCTCGACAAGTTTTCTTGAATTCTTCCTTGTATTTTTCTTTTGATTACAAAATTATTAGCCAATACTGGGAGGTGGTGTATGTATGTTTCATGTGTTTGTCTTTTTTGAAAAAAAGAAAATCCATTTCTTTCTCTATTACTGAGAATAGAGTAATAACTTTCCTCTTTGTTGTGGAATATGGGGCATGTTTTTAGCCAACTCCATTTAGTGTCTCTTTCAATAATCAGTCTCATGTGCAGATTTTCTTGTAAAAAAACCTCCCTGCAATAATTCACATTCTAGTTCTTTAAATATACAATGACACTCCCTGTTATGAAATATATTAACTTCTCAGTCACATTTCCTATTACCCAGGTAGAAAAGATGCTAGGTTCCAGTGTATAGCTCTCTTGAGTCCTACTGTGGCAGCTTCTGAAAGGGCTCCTGGTTTTGTGTGTCTTCCCAGGAGGAGTGGCTGACAGTCACAAGGATCTCATCTCATCTCATCTCATCTCTTCTCCCAGTGACCTGTGACAAACCAGAGGCAGCCCTAAATACCTCAGAGGCAAGGTACAAGGAAACCTGTGTCAGACATATCTAAATTAACTGGCTCCTGAAGAAAGACTCCTTCCACCCTGTCATTATTAAAAAAGGAAAGAAAACAAAATGCAGAAAACCAAAAATCCAAACAAACAAAAATTGAAGCTTTGAAGAAGAAAGGCAAGTAGTTTTTCTCTGAATTTTCTGCCTTTTAAATGTTTTGAACATTTCTCAATCCAAAGAGGTGCCTCATCTTCTGCTGAGTCCTGTTGGATTCACTATGTCATGTGATTGTTTTTTTCACATGTTAATTATGTGAAAGTGTGTCTCTTTTTGTATGAATTTTCAATCTTCCATGCTTAAATTTTTTGAAATGTCTCTTTGTACTTGCCTTATGGTAAAGGGTGGGGGGGTAAAAGTGCCTCATCTGTCTTTTCTATCACACTCCTTATTTCCTTTGCATTCGATCATTTCCTCTTTTATTCATTTCATCTCATCTCTTAGGTAAACAGTCCAATTCTGTTCCATTTTGTTTCATTTCTGAGGTTTTCCACGTCCCTAATTATTCTCATCACCCATCTTTGAACTCTTTTCCTCTGTGCTATATCCTTTTTTGACATTTTAGGTGCAAATTGTTGTAGGTGCAATTTAGATCACTTAAATGTCCAAGTCCCTGACTTATGGATGCAATCAGGGACTGAGACATCTAAGTAACTAGATTGCAGACACAAATAATTACATTGCAAAATGTGCCTGCAAGTTTTGTGCCTGTGAGAAATGGCTACAGCCAGACTAAAGATCAGAGCCTTAATCATAAGCAAAATATCACCCTCACCCTTTAAAGGAGAAAAGACCCCCTTCATTTGAACAAGGTGCTAACACAGAAAAAAAGTCAATTGTTTAAACTTTATAGAGCTATATGATAAATGTAACAATGAATAGAATAATAGGTCAGAAAGATGTAGAATGGAATAATAATAATAATAATAATAATAATAAATGAGAACCTTATTGGGAGAGAAGAGCACAGTGTGCACTGAGTTTCCATGATAGCCAGTGTTTGTCAGAAACATTTGCATGTTTCTGCCTTTAAAATGAGGCTTGAGATGGTGTACTTTGTGGCATTGAAATAATGACATTGAAATCTGTCATTAATCTACGGGAAGAAGGTCTAAGACACTTTGCCCACGTCCACAATCCAATATTCTAGAAAATTCAGTCTAATATTATTGAAAAATATTTTGAACAAGGTTTTATTATTCCTTTTCTTTACAAATTAAATGCCTTTCTCTGATGAGGTTTCAGCAGACTGCAGAGTTGAGGTCATGTTGTTTAATGGTGGTGCTGGTGGGAAACTTGGAATGAGAGCTGTATTTTTTTGAAAGAAAAAAATTATTTGAACTTGATCTTTATTTCTTAGATTTTATATATTGACTGGAACAAAGTTTCATTTTCAGCTGAAAAAATATAGCTCCTCTTTCAAACATATGAAGAGAAGTGTTTATGCTTTCTGCTATTTCTTCTGAAATTTTTGTCTTCAAAACCCAAAGATTTCTAATATTTAAAATTAATGGAATACTCTGTTTTGGAAAATGTTCTGTTCCATTCCTTTTCATTCAGCTTTCTGAAAAAGAAAGTAAAATATAAAAAATAGCAGTACATAAATACTTAGAGTAGGGACTGGCTATGTTCTAGAATTAGACACAGTGGTAAACTTTGATTTTAATTCATAAATCTAGATCAATTTCAAAATATTCTGGATGTAAAATGATATTTTCTCTAGGGACTGTCAGCAGTGGAAGAGGAGAGAAAAGTTGGTGGGGTGAATTTATAATAGTGTCTGCATTATTTCAGCCAACGTTTTCCTCCTGTGTTCTCAAATTCTGTTTCAATTTCTTATGTATTTCAGCAC